>JAOEGS010018585.1:0-23149 GCA_025447755.1 Corythornis vintsioides | reverse complement strand
TTATGAATACTCTTTTTGAAATAAATTTTCCAAGGTTCTATATACATATCATGATGCTTTATTGTTCTAGCTATTTTTAAGTGAGTCTGATAGATTAAGGTCAGGTTAACTGGAGATTTCCTTAAAATAAAATCTTAAGAAAACATTTTAAATGAATCTTGTTCTTGAGTAGAATAGTACTAATATAACAAATGTACATGTTTCTTTTTAAACTGACTTGGATTGTTTTTATTTTATAGGAGCTTTGCCTAAACATAATTCCCACATTTGCCAATTTAATAGATTACCCATCGATGAAAAATTCATTAATTCCAAGAATTAAAAATGCCTGTTTGCAAACTTCTTCTCTTGCTGTAAGTATAAGAATTGTAGCTTTCAGTCCTCAGAA
This sequence comes from Corythornis vintsioides, assembly GCA_025447755.1. NCBI lineage: Eukaryota > Metazoa > Chordata > Aves > Coraciiformes > Alcedinidae > Corythornis > Corythornis vintsioides. The sequence goes on along the minus strand of JAOEGS010018585.1, from coordinate 22,761 downwards.
AAATGTTATTATCTTTAATTACTTTGGCTTTTCTGCTGTTGTGTCTTTAAATGTGCTTTATTTTGTGCTTTTTTTTTTACAAATACTAAAGGATTGTGTATTTTTTTTACTCTAACAGTTTTTAAAGCTGTTAATAACTTACTGTGTTAATAATATTGTAAATATTGTTGAAATCTGTTCCACAATAATATATGTTAATAGTGTTTGTCCTGCAGATAAGCCAAGGTTTTGTGAGCAATGTGTAACTAACTATGTATTTTCCTTTCTTGACACACAAAAGAGCTTTTTTTAACTTGTGTTGAATTTTCAGCTGTGTAGGTTGTAGTTTCAGTAGCAACTGTTTTCTTCTGAGGTTAGTAAAGGTATTTTTTTCCTTAGGCAAAATAGTTTGTTTAATACTTCATGTACTTCACAGGTCCGAGTAAACTCACTGGTGTGCTTAGGCAAGATTCTGGAGTACCTGGATAAATGGTTTGTACTTGATGATATTTTACCTTTTCTACAACAAATTCCATCCAAGGAACCTGCAGTGCTAATGGGAATTTTAGGTAATTCATACTCTCTGCTTATTTGGGCTTTAATGTTGTAACTCTGAAAGCTTTCTTATCATTGGTTCAGTTTAGATAGTGTAGGGTGAAAAGTCACCCTACTGAATCACTGAAAGGGTGATTAAAAACTGCCTGTTTCTGTTTGTTAAGCATGCCTCTGTGTAATTAGCTTATGGATTGCTGGTACTCCCAAACACAAGGAGGTAAATTTGTGGTCTTCAAGTCCCAGCACAGTTCTGAGTACTCACTGCAGCTCTTGGGCTGACACACTTTCATGAACTGTGTGGTGCACACAGCCAGAGGCTGCTTTCCTCAGAGAGGTCTATGATCTGTCTTTCAGATGCTCTTGGAGCTTTTAAGATGTTACCCTTGTCTTCTCTTACCACTCATGCATGTCAGTTGCTATAAATGATTGTCTATAAATCCACTGCTCTTCACTATAGCTTTTGTTAGACTCATTCTGTTGCACATTTAAGCAAACATGTTTAAAATGGAGCACAGCTGGGGTGAAGTTTCACAAAATAGCTAACAAAACCTAATGGCTTGTTCTTTCTTGGAGGGGAAGGCCTCACTCCTAGCTGTGCTTTTCTAGAGCCACTCTGGTGCTTGCCTAACCCAGGGTGTGTGCTCTTAACAACTGGAATGGGCACAAGGAGACCCAATGACCAGAGTCATTGCTGAGAAAGAGGTGTGACTTCTTGGCCAAGTCTGGAATACAGTGGCTACTTCTCTTACTGGCAATAAAGTAGGAGACAGAAGGCCATTAGCAAAAAGTACTGGCAGCAGCCCTCATTAAGCACTAATACAGTGTGATGGCAGCATTATTTTAATTAGCACAAAATCAGCAAGAGGGCATCTACAGTACTAATTTAAATCTGCCTGTTTCCTTTAATACTTGCAGCTTTGCCTTGTATTTGCTGTCTGAGAGTAAGGGACAGGTTACTTGAATTGTATTACTCCTGAATTCTGCTTGGATACAGTGCATGAGTGAACCCTAGTTTGAAACTGATGGGCTAAAATCAATTTTATATACTTGGGCTTTCTCTTTTTTCTGGAATCATAAAAACTTCTATCTTGTGTGTGATGTCTTTGGCCAGCTGACAGCTCTGTTCTAAGCAAAGACAGTGAGGAAAGCTACTGCTGCTTCTTTTTATGCTAGGATGTTCAGTGTTTGCCACCAGAGATGTAACTAAGCAGAGGAATCCTCCTGTCAGAGACACTTCTAAGCTTGACCCTGTACTGGGGATTTATCAGTTTGGGGTAACTCAGTTGCCTGTGGTATGTTCAAAGGTGTGTATTGTCAGCTAATTGACTAGGACAATACCTTCTCAAATAGAAGGTTTCATAACTGCAAAGAATGACTTAGGACTCCTCTTGTTCTGAACTTTAACTGTTGCTATAATAATGTTTGTGTTGGGGGTGAGTATTTAGCTTTTATGATTCTGTCAATCATGTTTGTCCTGCTTGCACACAGAGCCAACCTATTGTCAGATCATTGACACAGAGAGTGCTACTTTGTTCACTAAACAGCTTTTGCTCTTTTGATGTTGTACATCAGGTATTTACAAATGTACATTTACTCATAAGAAGTTGGGAATCACCAAAGAACAGCTGGCAGGAAAAGTATTGCCCCATCTGATTCCTCTTAGTATTGAGAACAATCTTAATCTCAATCAGGTAGGAATACAACTCCATTGTGTGCTTTACTTGATCCATTGGCAGATGATAGATTTGAACTGTTGTCAGAGAAAAATTCTTTACATTTCCATATGTCTTTGTTGTAAAAGCAAACAAAGAAAACCAAAAAACCTGCCAGTATTACTTTCTTCCACATCTAAAACTTGTTATATTTTAGTGGATTAAACTGATCTAATATAAAATTTCAAAATTAATGCTATCATCTTTCAAATACTCTGCAAAAGCAGCTAGTAGCTAACATAATTGCAATTCAGATTAAAAGCTCAATACAATCTTAATAGTACTTCCCTTGCTCCTCTCTGTAAATGCTGCAGATAATGTGGAAATGCAATCTTAGAATCTCTTGAAAACAAATGTTTGGAATGTTTTTTTTTTTTGTGTTGTTTGCCTGGGTTGCCTCACTTTTTATTCCTTATTTTAGTGATGTATTTTCACTGTTTCACTGTACACTCTGCTTGTAGTTGGGTACCTCATGGAAGATACTGAAGGTGGATTATAAATTAGTTTAAAATCTGCAGTTCATCTGATACTGTGTATTACAAGTGTTATGAGATACTAGTTTGAAGTTAATACATGTCTGAATTCCATCAGTGCAAAATCCAAATTTCTTGTATATTTCTTTTACAGTTCAATTCTTTTATTTGTGTTATAAAAGATATGCTTAATAAATTGGAAGCAGAGCATAAAACTAAACTTGAGCAACTTCATGTCATGCAAGAGCAACAGAAGTAAGTGTTTCTTTACATGTGTATTAGAAAAGGACCAAGTGAGCAGAGATAAACTGCAGTTATTTTTTTTTCAGTAAATTTGAGAGACCTCTAGCCATAGCAAAAAAACCCTAGATAATTCATACTTTAGTAGTTGAGAATTACTTCTAATAAGCATAGTTGACATCAAAGATTGGTTTTTACTAGCATGATAATATTGTAATGTCAATATATAAAGTACCTTACTTCCATACAGTTCAGGCTCAGTTTATTATTTTGAGTCAATAATTTTTAATTAATTCATTAAATATAAAAGTTCATACCATTCTCCTCTAGTACAGTTTGTCTTGCTTCTACATGCCAGGTTGCTTTACTATATTTGTTGAATTAATCATACTGGAGAAACAAAAACATTGCAGCTTTTTAGAAGGCAGTGATACTTGAAGGTATTTAGAGTTTTTATGGGGTCTGAGATGAGGTGAGATTTCAGAGTCAAATTATTTTGGACTACCCAAAGTCTATCACCCCATTCAAAATTTGCAACTAAGACCACATGAAATAAACATTAGGAAACCTTTACAATGCAGAATATCTCATATTTCTTTTATTACTGTTATTATTTAAATTTAATATTTAATATCTATGAATCTAAATGCAAAAGAACAACCTGCAGCATTGAATTAGTGTTGTGGATGTGACTGTAAAGGTATCTTTTTGTAACATGTTTACTCTGCACTACATAGATCTTTGGATATAGCAAACCAAATGAATGTGTCTGAAGAGGCAAGATCTAATAGTACAGGTAATCAGGTAAGCAACAGTATTTTGCTGTGTTACTTGCATAGAGAAATTTGAAATTGAAATGTACTTAGTATTTGTCACATGAAATTGCCCTGTGTTACCTTTAATTAATTAAGTTACCTTAAGTTTCAAATAATTGTTTTGTTTCTCTGAACTTAAACAGATTGACAAAGTATTTAATACTAGTGGAACTGACCTTCTAACTAGTGGATCTGATAGTAAAGAGAATGAGATGTCATCCTCCAAACAGAAAAAGGTGTGTTTTATGTTGTTTTGGAATCCTGTTACATCTGTCTGTCTAATGCAAGGCTGATATGGTTGCATAAAAACAGTGTGTGTAAATAGTTTTTCTTTGAAAGCTCTGAATATGATAAATAACTGCTTTTGTCTAGCACAGCACCACAAAGAGTCACATATGAAGGGCCACTGTCAAGTATTCCAGTCACATCCTTGAATTTCTTTAAAAGCTTTTTCTAGAAAAGTATATTTCAATGAAACTGAAAGTTGAGCAGTGGATTTAGATAGGCACATCAAAATAGGCAACTTTATGTTAAAATTACAGAGATGAAGATAAAATGTTAATCTCTGCTACTACATCAAATTCTACACATTTCTTCTACAATTAAAAGTTAATTAAAAATCCAGTCAATATGGAGATAAATACAAGAAGCAAAGAACAAGTGTGACATGGCATAGAACATTAATCATAAGCATAAACTATTTTAAAATTCTTTTCATGCTATTAATTATGTAAATGCCTCCCCAGAATCTCTACATTTTATCTTTTCCATTTCTAGTCATCTGAACCCTCTCACTGATTTTAGACTAAGGGGGAATGATTTTCTGGTTTTATCCTTCATCATCAACAAAAGTAGAGTTAAAATCCTGAAAAGCCTCTTAAGCACTCTTAAAATTTTCCTTTCCAATTTCATGTTCAGTTGCAGTTCTGCATCAAGTGCTAGTCAGTAACTATATAAAACCAAAAATTATCAAAAGCTAAAATTATGTTACATTTAATATTGTATTTATTTGCTTCGAGTACTTTTTAGCACTTGATAAATATTATAATAGATTTCTGGTTTGTATAAATGTATTGTTCTACCAGGTATTATTGAAATGTCAGCTCTACTTATGAAATAAAAATATTAATGTAAGAATAATCATTCTGTGCAACTTAGTGTCAGTACTTTCCCTTTTAAAGGCATCACTTACACTTGAAGAGAAGCAAAAATTGGCAAAAGAACAAGAGCAGGCCCAGAAACTGAAAAGCCAGCAACCTCTTAAGCCACAAGCAACTGCAATATCACCTCCAGTGAAGCAGGTGAGAAAGAACCAACTACTGCAGTGTTTCCATTGCAGCCCTGATGCTTTTTCCTTCCAAATACTGTGTGCATTTAAAGGGGTTTTTTATCTCCCATCAGTCACCTTTGTTTTCACTGATAGCACAATAGCACAGCTGAGAAAAACTGAGAAAAAAATTAATCTGCCTTGTGCTTGCATCATTAGCAATATTTCCCATTTTTTAAATGGCAAGATTTTCCAAAGGAATATTTATGATTGGAAGGCCAATAATAAAAAAAATATATTAAAAACAGTCTTGCTCTGAACAGTTTATTAAATAAGTGCTTGGGGATAGGAATGGGGAGCATAAGAAGATGTCACAGTAATACTTTGTGTATTGTCTTAGCTGTCAAATTAGAGCTGCTTAATAATTACTTCTAAGTAGCAAAGAATAAAAGTAACCTAATTGCTTTTGTGCATAATTCCATTTCATGCCTAATTCTAATTTCTGAATATCAAATGCCGGAGCAACATTAAAGATTGTTGCTAAAGTGATTGTACAGTAAAAGCATTTAACCCCATTTTATGTTTTTTGCAGACAAAAGACTTGACAGATACCTTGATAGATAACATGTCATCTTTGACTAGCCATTCCATCAACAAAGCTAATGTTGCATCTTCAAACAGCTTCTCTTCTGTCCCTTCTATGGGTGTTGGAATGGGATTTTCATCATCTATTGACAACACAAAGAGAAATATAACAAATGGACTAAATACTAGCATGGGTTTCCAGACTGCTGGATTCAGTATGGGAGCTGGTCCCACCACTCAGAATTTTTTCAGTGGTCCAAGTGCAACAGGAACGACCAAGATGAACATTGTACCAGCTGCCAACATGCCAAATTACAGTCCTATGAATGCTGCATCTTCAATCTCTCCACTGGCACAACAAACCAGACCCCCAGATATGTCTGCTTTAGATAACCTTTTTGGGCCTCAAAAACCCAAAGTTAGTATGAAACAGTTGGCTCAGCAGCAATCAAGCAGCCAGTGGGTTAATCAGTTTGTACCCTCACAAGGGTCCCCAGGTGCAAGCAGTTCAGTCTTGGGACCTCAGATGAATATGGTAAGACAGTCTGGCTTTGGCATACAGGGTAATCCCTTCTTTGCTCCTCAGAACTTTGCACAACCAGCAAACAGCATGACTAACAGCAGCTCAGCTAGTAATGACTTAAAAGATCTTTTTGGGTAAAATGTTTTCTTCTTTCAAAGATTGATGAAATTGGAATCATGGGTAAGCTGATTAACATCTTCTTTTGATTAGTAAAAGCATAACTTGGGGAAACTTTCAACCTGGCAAAAAGACTTTGGCACTGGCAAAAAAAGCCTTGGGTTTGCATTCACCTGGTACTGGAGTGGAATTGCCCAAGTGCAAATTCATTTTCCGTGCTAAAGATTTCCTGTCTTTTTACTGAACATCAGAGCACTGAAGGTAGGATATGAATGTTCAATTGAAAAAGAAGCAGCTAAGTATTTCAAAATTATTCAGAAGTGTTCTCAATCAATTCCTATGAAATTTCCTACAAAATTTTGTTTCTTAAATTCAACAAAAATGCTTAGGAAGTAACAACACTAGTGAATGCAATCATGCAGCCCAGTCCTGCAGCCCAGTCCTCTCAATGTCTGCTAAATTCTTACTGATTATTTGTGTGGCTTAAATTTGGCATAAACATCATTTTGCCATATGATAGTTTGCAAAAAGTAAATTGTTATGTTGCCTCAAAATTTGTTAGTCATGTTACATAGAAAGATCTCTAACCAGTACCTGTGTAAGAGGCTAAGAGAAAATAGTTTCAATTTCCTCTTACACAGGATAATTAAAATGAATGTGGTAGTAAACTACAAGAAGATTCAGGAGGCATAAAAGGTTTATGCAAGTTGGGGACACAGTAAGAGCACTGTGCCCCAGTGGTCATGCTGGTTTACTACCTGCTCATGATGCTAAATCCTTGTTACAAGCCCCAGAGTAAAAGCAACATCCCACTTAAGCAGGACATTAAAATCCATGTGGTGACTTGATGACATTTTGATACATGTATTCCAGTGTTTTGGCTAATTTGATACTGCTTCTAATGTGAAAAAAAAGAATGTGAGTTGTTTTAGAACATGCTAAGTAGAATGCTCTCTGTGGAACACAGATGTTAACTGCCCTAACTGTGTAACTAAGCACATGCTGTTTGGTTATACAGAAATATCTGGAATTACTTCTTAGGTTTTTGGCTCCATTGAAAAGATGGAGAAGTACTGCCTTGTACAAATTGCACGTGGTTATGGGGAAAAAAGCAGACTGCCAGAAATTGCCTTGACTAGAATAAACGATTTCATCTTAAGTTTGTTTTAACTCAAGTCCTTATGAAGGATAGGTGAATATGAAGCAAGATTTCAAATAGAGATTTGTAAGCTCTACAGTGTATTGTAAATACACAGGTATTTCAGATCCTTTTCATTGTATTACTCCAAATTGAATAAAGCTCTCCAGAAAACCAAACAGTAGTTTCTTCTACTTCTCAGAAGGTGTTCTGTTCAGCTTGCCCATGATAGAATCTCTGCTCAGTCAGATACTACTGTTGGGTTTTAACTTCTTCTTTCCTAGGAATTTCAGGAGTTTTCTTACATCGTATTTTGAAGACTGGAGCTGGCTATTTTGAGAAGGAAAGAACTAGTTACCTTTTTTATGGAAAGCCTACATGCTTTATTTTTCAAAGCCTTTCACTGAAGAAATTGTTCTTTCATTTGCTGCTTAAGAAACCAAAGGGCCTTATGCTGTAAATGTGACTTGTATTTTGTTATATTTCCACAGTTTTAAGCAGTAACAGCATTAAGCATATTTCTTAAGGAATTGTTTCTGTATTATAGCTGCTGCCTTAGTCCTTTTAAAATACCTGGGACCAGTGAAATTGTGGTTTAGAAGACAATACCTAACACATTGTGATGCTTATGTGCTGTTAGCATTCATGGCAAACATTGTAGATCATGTAAAGATATCTCTGTAAACTTAAGACAATACTAGAAATGTTGAAACTATTTAAAGTCATTGATGGTTGCTAGTACTCTGTGCTCTCAATCACACTAATGTCTTTCATGTCAGCTTTTGAAAGCTACGTTTTGTTAGGGTAACTTAAGGCAAGCCTTGGAAGAATTACTTGAATCTGTATTCATGTAAATTATTTGGAAAATAAGTTTATATAAAAAGATAACATCTCTTAGGACTCTTCAATGTATTAAATTAATACACCTGTGGTAAAGACAGTCTTAAATGGCAAGGTCCTGATCTGGGGTTTCAGTCCCTGATCCCCCAGGTCTGGGGGCTTTTCAGAACTGGATTTTGATTTAATCTATTGGATGGAAAATTAACTGGAAAAAAAAAGATCTCATTTGATATGCTAGACCTAAATGGTGGGGTTTGGGGTCTGTGTGTTTGGTATGGGTTGTCTGAAAATATAATCTGTTTGTAAGAGCAAAGTCAAAAAAATCCTACAAGTTCTAATTGAGAGTCTTTTTTTATGCAGTGGTAATGTGATTGAAGAAGATCTTTATGTGGCTCCAGTAACACAATTTTTTTTCCCTCCTTGTATTTGAGAACATAATTTTGATTTCTCTTGTTTGCTGCAGTTTTCAGTATGAGCAGATTAGAAGTGTAACAGCAAAGAAAACAAAGAAGGCCATAACAATTTTTTCTAGTTATTTAAAAAAAGGAAATAAGCATCAGTTAGAGGGTCAAATCCCTCTTCTGCTGCTTCCTGCTTAATGTGTCAGGAAACTCTCTGTGTGTGAAGTTCTCTGATTATTGCTTAACTTAAAGGAAAGAGGAGTTGAAAGAGGTAAGTCACCAAGGCCATGTGCCATTTGGCTCCCACCATCATAGTTTTCTTTAGGAAGCCTTGTCCAGTTGGTTTCTTGAAGGCTCATGTTGTGGCCAGAGGATACTGTTGCTTGAGAGCAGCAGTTGTATTTTCACATCCTAGTTGTTGTTTGGGAAAGAAGAAAAGGAATGTTACAAAATGTGGGCATTCCAGGGGCCTTCTGTTTCTGGTCTTGGATGGAAAGCAGTGTTAGGTCTAGCTTGGCCAGGAGCACAGGGACTGTCCAGTCCTGGTGCAAAACAAAATGGAGAATACAGGTTTGAAATTGGTGTGAGATTATTAAGAAGTTGCAAATTCTGTTGCTGAAAAAGTAACTGATATATGTTCATTATTTTACAATGCCTTGAACAATGCTTTAAATTACAGAGAATTTCTGCCCTTTATATTCAACATAATCTAAAGGAAAAATGTGGAATCCTGGCAGGTGATATCAGCACCTTACAGCCTCCAGCCTGTGCACCCACTGTGCTCACCCACTGCAAGCACATCTTCACTGCACTGTGGAAAATAGGGCAGGGTCTGAGCTGAACTGCCCAGCCCACTGGGTTACCTGACATTCTGTTGTAAAGGAGAAAATAAAAGGGAGCAAGTTCCTAATCTGTGATTGATTTATTTGTATTCTGCTTACTACAAAAGGAGAAATGGAAATAGCTGCATGTCTTAAGTATAAGCATCATCTGTGCTTTGGCTGCTCTGGTGTATGCTAAGTGATTGTGACTGCACCAACACACCAAGTGTGTTCCACATTAGAAATGTTGGTTCCATTTGGTTTTAAGTATGAAAGTGTCTGAAGTATCCTCTGGAAACTCAGAAATCAAACTAATCCTGTGAGACAGAACGATTGTATTAAAGAGTCTTGAAAAACTTTCTCTCCTGAGGCTGAGGAACCTTGAAACTACTAATGTACAGATAGATGAGTTTAGAAGCCCCTTGGTCTGCCTCTGAAGAGGAGAGAAACAGGGAGTGAAATGGTGGAAGTGTCACTTCAAGAATGAAGGTGGGAAGAGATTCTCTGTTCCTTTTCCTCATAAGAGTATTGTGAATAAGGCACAGAACAGCCTGTGGAACCTGCTTATGCAGGAGGACAGCAGTACCTGAGGAACCTTTTGAAAGGTAAAGGAATCCACCAATTATCTAGGAGATGGGGAGAGAACTTTAGCTGGGAGCACAGAGTGCCCTGATTTGTTTTAGTGAAGATACTGTGTCTTTCTGCCTGGTGATGCAACTTAGAAATGTAGTAGGGAAATTATGGCATTACAGGTCTGCACAGATGCTGAGTACCCCAAATAAAAGGCTGAATGTTTGGATGTTGAGGTGCACAGCATTTCAAGCTTTATTATTTAAAACTTTCCTTTTCTGTTTTGTCTTTTTAGCAACACCCGTTTCACATTAATGTAGAACTTTAAGAAATACCCAATGGCCTTTTAAAGTAAGAAAAAAATGTGTTAACTTTTGTATTATAACCCCTGTTGTAATGTAATCTGTTTGTAGATACATAAGTAAATGTGTATATAGATTACAGGATTTTCAATTTTTCACTTCAATTGCACCAGAAGAGAAAAGATTAAATGAGAAGTTTATCAATTAATCAAATTCCACAAGGCTTCCATACAATTATATTTTTATCTATTCAAAATTCACATACTTAGTCTGCCTATGTGACTTGAGCAGAAAAGGAAATTTTTAAAACAAGTTTATAAGCAATGGATCTCTCTTTGCATTGAAATGTTTGGACTTTAGTGTGACCTTTGTTGATTAGTTTTCATTGGGGGTGGGTGGGATATCTGATCTGTGCCATTTCCAATTAAAGAAATGGGGGAGTACAGAAAAAAAGTAACCTATTGTATATGTGACCCTTTTCTGTTCTTTGTTGAGAGATAATGCTGCATTTTATGTACTCATTGTGAGCTCTTACTCTGGAATAGCTGTGAGGAAAACTATCTGGAGAATTTCAGATGAGTTAGTTGGCTTTCAAGTGAGGTCCCACCTCGTACCTTACTTTCCATTAGGTTTTGAGTGCTTTACAAGGAAATGGTGCATGACATCAAAACCTTGGATCAATCCATACACTAAATCCTCTTGCCTTCCAGGCCTCATCCTTACATCAACAGAACCAGTAAGCCCCTGAAGGTGTGCTGTCAATTTTAAGTTCTCTGAAACAGAACTGCTGTACAGATTTCTGAGATGAAGTTGTAAATCAAATTGTGTTATAGTGAACTCAGGCCTCGTGCAAAATATTTAATACTTATTTGTCTAATTGTACAGTCTCTGTACTAGTGGCAGTTTTATGTTCTGATTGTAAAACATTAATCCTCATGAGATTTATAAAGTGATGTTACTGTAGTGTCAGCTGTGATTCATAAATAGAACTGTCATAGCACGGCATTAGTGTATATCCTGTTTATTGGACAGCTCTTCAAAAACAAATTTATTCTTGTATCAACTTTTAGATCAGTAAAAAAGATGTAAAAGGTACAGTGAGTTTCAAGAAATTCATATCACTTTGTACTCTGAATCAAGTTGCCTATGGAAATAAATGAACTTTTCATACTTTCATGTCGGAAGATATCTTTCTTTAAGATTTCCATAAAATTAACTAATAGTAACTTATGTAGAAAACTTTACCACTGTGTATTTTGTTTGGAAAACATTTTATCCCACAGAATTTCATTTAGAAGTTCACAGAAGTTCCTTTGGTTGCTCTCCAGACATTTGTAAAATGTGATCACATTTTGCCTTCATGCAAAGAATAAAAGTCGTGGGGGAAAAAAAGGATGCACTAGATGTCTCCAAAATTAGCATTGACTTTTTCTGAAAGCACACTAAGGCCATTTCAGAATCTGGGGTTCTGATGCCACACAGTGATCTCAATTTGCATTTGCACTGCTCATTTACCTAGAAGTCATCCCTTTCTCTAATACTGGCAGTGTGGGACTGAAGGAGAAATGCTAAAAGCAGCTGCAGGTAAGTGATCAAGAGGATTACCAAACCTAGACCCCAGAATGAGTGTTCAGAGCAGAGAGGCAGATTTCAAGGAATGGGGAGAGAAGAAGAAGAAATAAGAGTAGAAACTCATCTGCCAAAAGGGTTTGTTGGAGACAGTGGCAATTAGGCAATTCCTAAATTGCCTGTGCAGAGGCTGTTGGCTGCTGCTGTCTCATGGAAGATCTTCAGTGGTCCTGACAACTACTGTTGATGGGCAGCTGCTTGAACTCAGATTTAATCTAGTTATGCTTACTGGAACATTTAATTTCTGTGGTTTTATTTTTGTTGGAAGTGACTACTTTTTAAGATTGAAAGACTGATTAGAAAGCTAGATAAATTACTTATTTTCCCCCCTCCTTTGCTGTAGCAGACATTTTCTGGTGAAAGGTAGGTATATAAAATATAGATATAAAATATACAGAGGTGGGATTCACTTAAAAGGGACAGTATTAAGCCTGTGTTTTAAAACAAATTTATTTGAACAAAAGTATTAGTAATTACAAGCACTATCCTGAACTGTGCATTACTGGTTACCATTATCCTTCAAGATACCACAGCTGATGAATTGCATTATTCTTCAGTTTGTTTGTTTTTTTTTTAATGCATGTATTATAAGAGATGAGAAGGTTTTACTTCCTCCGTGTTGCTTTGTTTCTTAACTTTGGAAAACTAGTAACATTATGACAGTAAGAGTCATAATTTGGGTTTCACCCCAGATAGTTTTGAATAACATGTACTGCCTTGCATAGCTTACCTTAAAAATGCAGAGAGACAATATCAAAGACTATTCCCCTTTTATATCTTTTTTCCTAGTAAGGGCAAAAGGGAAACCACACCAATTTTAAGATATAGAATGATCTTTTGAGTAACTTGTAACAAAAGCATCTCTAAAAATATCAAAGCAGTTCCTTGCTGAAAGTGACAGGCTGTGGAAAGGCTCTAAGCAATCTGAACTTTCAAAACGGTCTGTAAAATATCATAAAACTACCATCAGGTGTCACTATAACCCAAGCAACTTTCAAGTAAGTTGCAGACTAGAAATGTTCTTCTGCAGCTACAAGGCCTTCCTTATGCTGCCTTTTGAAAGTGAAAAAGGGCTTATATTTGAATAGCATAGAGTATTCCTGTTGCACAGAAATCATCATAGTCAATACACCAGCTTAATTTTTCCTTTTTTTTTTCTTTTTTTTTCTCTCCCTGGTAGGTGTATTGCCCCCATTTCTTAGCATTTGGACCTTCTGACTTTGGTGAAAGCAGTGAAGTGTGTTTACAAAGTTAGCCACAAAAGTATCTGACTTAGAAAATTACATTTTACAGGGTGGCTATTGGCTTTATATATGGATTTTTTTTAATTATTTTTTTTTTACCTTAAGAAGGACTTTTATTGAAGAAGTTCGTGCGTAACATATTTACTTGTATAAAACTGAAAATTAGGAAAATGTTTAATAGCATTACAGATGTCTGTAGTAAATACTGCAATGATATGGAAGTTGTATCTTTTTGAGAGGAAATACATGTACATCACATAATAAGTTTCCATGCAGATGTTTTTAAAAGCCCTCCTACTTACTGTGTAAGGAATAATTACCATTTATTTAGCAGTTTCCTCTAAGAAAAACTGTAAAAAAAACTATAACGAAATATAAATTCTTATTTAGCATCCCAGTAACCTCTACTTTTATTTCTTGTCTAGCTGTGATCAGATTTTTTTCCTTTCAGCTCCCTGATTGAGAAGTAGAAACTAGAAACTATGGGGTTTTTTACCACTTGAAATTATTATAATAATTATTATAATAAATTAAGGCACATATATTATTATTTTATTATTAAATAAGGCACATCTATTATTATAATGACACATCTCCTATATGTGCACTTGACCAGTTTCCAAATTTTCTTACAACTCATTCTCAAGCACCTGAGGTAATCATGGGATACCAGCCCACAGCAGTGACTGGCTGCATATTGGCTTTGTGTCCATATTGGTTCTAAAATACAGTTTCAGTAGAGCATCACTAGAGGTCTTTGAGGATATAAGTATGCAGTTTCAATTGTAGCTACAAGTTTTATGAGCCAGGAGTTTTATTTTTGCAAAATATTTCTTTGCAAGTGAAGGCCTAAATAATTCAGTGTCTTGGACTTAAGATTCCAGCTTTCAAACAGCAAACTTATGTTGTTATTATGTATTACCATGTGTTTTAAGAAGATCTGAGACATCAGAAGGAGAACCACCTTGGTGTAATTTAATTTCTGAAAAAGGAAAATAAAGCCTAGGGTTAAAACAGAAAAAAATAAAAAAGTAGGAATGTGTGAAGGGCAGACTTAAGACTTCCTTGATAATTGCAATTAGAGAAAGTGTAGATAAATGAAGAAAGCATTTGATTTGGATTATAGCTCCTTTCTGGTGTCTGTTCTGTGCTTTCTTTAACTGAAGAGGACCAGGAGTCAGGGAAGAAGGGCAAACTAAAAACCTCTGTTCCACAGCTGCTGAGAGATAGGGGTTTTGAAGAACACTTTCCAACCTGAGCTATAGTCTTCCAAGGTGAGTTCCTTGCACTGGAGTTTGCACCGTTCCCATTTTGGAGCCCTTTCTTAGCTGTAGAGATGGCCAGATTCAAGCCTGAGCAGTGTGAGGAAGAGGAGTTGCTCCCAGGGCAGCAAGACATGCTGCAGGGAGGGTTTACCAGGCAGTCCCTGAGCTGGCAGTGAGAGCAGTTGTGGTTCAACCCAACTAGACTGAAATGCAGCCAGAGAAGCCCTCTCAGAGGCGTATGGGTAGTGCTGGGAGCTGGCTGACCCCATTGCCCTGGCTGCACTTGCTGCTCACTGTGGAAGGACCAGCTGCTCAGAGAAATGTGTGAGTTGGCTGTGCTGAGCCTGGAGTTTTCCAGCTCTGCTCTACAGCACATGAATTATTCAAAGAGCAGAAAGAAACAGTAACCAGTTCTGCAACAAAAGAGACTCCAGCCAAGCAAAAGTTTCTCAGCTCCTAAACCCTTTCTCTCTTCTCCTGTTCTCCTCCTTTTCTCATGTTTATATTAGGAATAAAGGATTTTAGTGCAGGCTGCTAGTCTGCCTCACTGAACCACAAGCAAGTGACTTTTCCAATATTTTATTCCTCACAGAAGAACTGGAACAATCCAGATATCTGGTATTTATATGATGGAGATGTCTAAAGCCCAGAGACTGGTGGCCCATGCCAGGAGCCAGGGGAGGAATGGACAGGTGGATGCTCCTTTGGCCCTGACTTACATCCCACTCAATCCTACTCAATTCAGACACTCAAGTGAGGAGTCTGTAAGTAAAAACAACTCAGATCTGCATTATTTCTCTGGAGGAATCACTTTTTTGCTTTCATTTTCCTTCTCTGTCTCTGTAGAGTCTGGGTAAACCAAGCTCTGAACAGAAGTTAGGGGGAAAAGCATGGCCCCAGTGCATGGAAGGATAACAACAGGTATAGGTTAGGAGGAGGGACCAGAACCACAGCAACTTGCTCAGGGGCAGCCAGTGGCAGAGCAGGAGCCAGGGTTTGAAGGTTGGGCAACTGCCTGCCCCTGTGCCCTCCACACAGCAACTCACAGACAGAGGCTTCCATGGGAAAATATTTTTCTGCTGACAGTGGTTTGATGAGATATTGACAGGCTCTTAATTTGATTTTCCTTGGAGAGTAAGGGGAATGTGGCAAACACAAAGCTCTCCATTTTTCTAATGATCTGGAAGATTTTTCTCTTTGCCTCCCACCAGGGAACAGGGAAGGTCTGAAGGGAGCCCAAATACAATATGAAATAGGGTCATTTTTAATTTATTTTTCCTTTACATTTATTTTCTTTTTCCTTGTCATTCATAACCTGAACCAAGTAACTGAGGCCTTGCCATAACTTGAATTTCTTCATACGACTCCAGTCAACATGCAGGTTTGATGAGCATACTGTCAGACTGCATTTCCACAAGCACTTCAATTAAATTCTTTCCACAGTGCTAGGAAAAGTGTGTTGTCATCATGAAGACACTTTTGAGTTGCACTAGTCCACCTCTTTTGGCTACTCTGTTTGAAAAGTGCAGTGCATTTAATTTTTAGCTGGTTTTCATTGCTTATTCAAACAGCATCACACCAATGCACCTCTGTATCTGTCTGCCTCAGGGCCCAGGAATATCAGTAACAACTGAGGAAGATGGCTCTGGGTTCAAACCAGCAGGTGCATTGGGATGGGGGGTGTACATAGTGAAGTGGAGTTGTAGCTTGCAATAATTCCCTCCCTGCAGAAAGGACTTGTAAATGTTTAATAAACTTCTTGTCTTTGCCATAGATGAGATCTTATTAATGAACTGGAGTGGCTTGAGGACAGGTATTGTGTCCGTTACTATAGCACCACCTTGCACAGGATCTCGTTGTGAAAGAGGCAGGCGAGGGAGGGAGGGAAGGAGGGAGGGAGGCAGTGAGGATGAGCCCCAGCGAGCCAGGCTGAGGTTCTCCCGGGGAGCAGGCAGCCACCTCCTGCCCAGGGACACCGGCCCCCAGCAGCATCTCCACCTCACCAGCTACCCCTGTGCAGGTACCCGGACCCAGCACGGATGCAGCAGAGCTGCTGGAAGTGCATTGCCAAGTCCCTGAGTGATTCCAAGGGGGTTTTGCTCCAGAGCTCTTTCTGACTGACTTTGGAAGATCTGTTTTGATTTTTATTATTTTTTTCTTCTTCTTTTTTCACTTCCATGCTCCTTTCTCGATCAACTGGTTGTTATTGCAGAGGTCACTGAGGGGACCGGCAGAGGATCCCGGGTCTGGCATCGGGAGATGTGACTGCAGATGTGAATGTTTATTAACATAAGGGATTTACTGGAGAAGAAAGACAAAATGCCTTTCCAAGGGTTCAGTTCACTGAAGGAAAGATTTTTTAATTCAGGAAAGGAAGATGTGAAGAACACCATTAGTGACTCGCTGGGGAATCTGAGAAGGTAAAATTCAAAAGAAAATTCCCAGACAGGTCCATTGGTTCAATTTATTAAAAAGGAATGAGAGATAGAAAACTGTATAAACATAAAACTGAATTTAGTGTTGCAAAATTGCTATCTGAGTTCAGACAGTGAGAGACACCTTGCTGCAAGACAGAAGATGTAAGAGGATCACTGTTACAACTGCATATGAGTATAAGTGATAGAAATTTTAAAAAGAGGATGAAAATAATTTTTTGTGATTGTTCTAATATTGCAAAGAGAATGAAAAAGTGTTTTAATCAAAAAAAGTTTTAAATAATTGAATGTGAATAATTCTGTGGTTTAGCTTTCATGTGAAAACCTGATTGTTTAATTGGAATTAACACTCCAAATGATACCACCCTTGAAATGAGACTTCATATTACTAAATTATAGGGGTTTTTTTTGGAAATTTTGTTCCAAATCAGCAAGAGAAAATGTATAAAGTAGACCTGTGTGTCTGTTTACTAACAATTTAGAAAGAGAAAAAGAAGCAGCTGTTTGCTAGCAAAAAGAGAAAAACAATTAAAGATTTTTATCTGAATAAAACAACAAACTGGAATGTTTTTATTTTTTGATAAATGAAAGTATAATGTAACAAATGATCAGTTTCATAAAGGGAAAGAGATTTCTCATTTAAATGGAAGATTATTCCTATTAGTAGTGGCCACTGACAACATCTATTTGTGTAATCATTAGACGAGAGCCAGAGGGTTCAGTGGCACTTCTTGCAAGCTTGATGTTAAGTGTTTTAAATCTTCATATGGATGAGGCCAACATTTTAACTTAATGTATTTTTAGTGATTGAATTGTATTTGCTTTCATATCCATCCCTTTACCTTCATTTGGGAATGCTATTCTGTGTGGAGATAGAGTTCTTGGCACATGCCTTTGATCAGGAGAGATGTATAATGATTTATACATATACTAAAGCATGTATATGCAAGAGAATAAGTACTTTTAAAGAAGCTACTAATACGCTGTGGTAGACTGCCAGTTACATTATCTCATGTGAATAAAGTATCTGTGTTCCAAACATTTTCAACTTTTTTTCATTTACAGCATTACAGATGAAGTATTAACAATTTGCTTTTTTAAACTTTTATTATAAGAGTAATTCCGGGGATTCTGTTTCTCTTTAAAACATCAAGCTAAGTTGTTTATTCAGTCATAAATCCTCTTTCTTTTGAGCTCTGCTCTCAATTTGACTAAACATGTGTAAGGTTTGTATTTAGTGAGTGCATGGTGTGGCAGTACACTGGGTTTGCTATGTGGAAATAGATCCAAACTTTCAATTACCCAGATCACTCTCTTCTGGTAGCCATGTACCAAGATTTTCATGATTGTTTCTACACAATTGATCCAACTTCAACAATATTAATACTGAATCAAACTAAACCATATTTGAGTTGAGATATAAGATAGTTTGCTGTATTTCATTATTTTCTGTTTTAAATATATGTATACCAGTGCCTTTCTTACATCTACTAGGCAGTGGAGCAAATAATTCAAACAATAGAAGTTTATTTTGCTGTGTATTCAAGCAAATCTAACTAAGAATTGCTGCAAGTTGAGCAGTCTCTTAGGAAATATGAAGTGATGTTGGAATGTTTCTGTAAGGAAAGAAAAACACATGGTTTTAACTTCATTCTCTATGGCTTAACCTACAAACAAGAGCATACACTTCTTTTTACACAATGATACATTTGTAAATGATGTAAATTTTTAATATGATGTAAATGAGCAAAGAATTTGGTTTGGTCTCTAGCATTTGATAGGTGATTCATTCTATCAATGCTCATTCATTTGAGTTTACTCAAATAATGCCACTGTAAATGTGAAAAGCCATATGAGCCACATCACACAGTTGTTGTATGTAATGTGGGCCCTCATAGGTGTAGCTTTGCCTGCTGCAGATGTCTCTTGATGAATTAACCTAAACTGCTAAAAGCTGCAACTTGAAGCTGGGAGATACACCCTTGAGTTGGACAGAGCTCCTCTTACTGTGTGGGTTCATAGATCCAAGATCCATTTTTGGACTGCTATTGTAAAATAGATTTCTCCAAGACAAATCTGCTATGGAGGTGTTAACATTAAGCTTTGAGGATATGAAATACACTGTGTGGATTTGTGGTCGTGTATCAGTCCTCAACTTTTATTAATGAGTAGTTGAATACAATAGCAAACAATTAATTTCTCCACAGACACAGTGTTGGCCCATAGCACTTCTCCTGGCTCACCACTTTTACCAGTGAATTTGGAGCAGAAGGATGTTTTCATGCCTATTCAAACTGACAGCCGCCTGAAAATGGCCAGATCAGAACAGATGTTTTGGCTTTGCATGATGTGTCTAATCTTTGCCAGCTGCCCAAGATAATGCACCACTTCAAGCCTGATGTCTTTCTTATAAACAGAGAGCCTGGTAAAGACATCAAAACCAACAAACAAACAACTGAGAAATTGTGCTCTGATTTAATTCAATCAATATTTAAGATCATGTTAGAGGAAGACAATTAAATTACTGCTTTTTGTTGGTTAATAACTCTTACAACATAAAACAGTTCTAAAAATAATTATTCCTTTTTCTTTTCACTCCCCGAGGTCTTTATCTTTAATATTCAGTTTACACCTACCTGTATTAGCACACAGAGTATGGCCTATAGGGTGTCTTCTTTTTGAAGTGCCTGACTGCATTACTCTCTGTACCCTCATTTCACTAACAAATGCTGTTTCCCTGCCAGTGAATCATAAGATCTCAATCACCGTCAATAACACCACAGTAATATCCCATTTCCTGAGATACCTTGCTTTAATGCAAAGTCTTCCCTCCAGCCTGACAATGAGCTAATGATGTAATTTTGCAGCTAGCACTGCTTTGAGCAAGGGATTAAATCAAATAATCCCGGGAGTTCCCTTCTGGCCCAAAACACTTTGGCTCTAGCATTTCTTGGAACTGGGAGCTGATGGACTGTAACATGCTTTTTTTCCTTCTTGTTAAGACTAAGGTTGAAGTAAAGGTTTTATGGTAGGATGTAAAAAGGAATATTATAGTAAATAATGTACAGTTATAGTAAATTATTAAATCAGTTACCCTGTAACATTAAAGCCTAGAAATGCTGATATTTTTAAGTGAACATATTGGAATTATTAAGTCCATAGGAAGCCCTCCAGGAAGCCCTACTTACCACCTATATTTGCAAAACCTTTAGTATAGAGTACTATCCATTAGATTATGATTATTCAACAGATTTACAGCAACTGGAGAAAGCTGTGATTAAACCAATATTGTTCTCTCAAAAGATCCCACCAGCTACTGTATAGATCAGCCAGGTGTAGCCCATCCATCCATGCTCTGTCAGCATTTCTTTATAACTGATTTTTGTATGGAAAACTGAAGTACATGAGATTCCAAATACACTCAGCCAGATGTGTGAAAGAAGGAAATAAGTTACTGCTTATCAGAAAAGAGTGAAATAAATCATTGCATCATCTTATATGTCAAACTGGGCTTCCTTTAGATTAAGTAACTGTTCATATTTTCACAGTACTGAGAGTAATTCCATGGCAGACACAAAAAGAGCTGCATCCTGAGCTCACTGTTTTAGAGCAATTCTGAAACTGAAAGGCTTTTGTAGCATAGCTGCAGATTGAGGTCTCCTGTTAGTAAACAACCTTAAACTCATGAGTAGTGTTCAGTGGGCTAGTCTTGTATTCACAGCTAATCACATGCTTAAGTGTTTCATCATGTTAGTATTTAGCTCCAATCCAGGAGTGTGTGTTCTGTCTCACCTCACCTTTTCTACTAGAGACTTTCCCTGGTCCTGCATCAAGGGATGTTAATAGGTCCAATCAGATTGGGAGAACAAAATAATTTTTCATTGCACTATTGTGCAATTCCAGATTAAATTGAAGTGTCTTTTTTTTTTTTTTTTCCCCATGAATCTCTCGGGGTGCGTGTAGGAAAAGGAAAGGCTGAATATGCAAAGCTGAAGGAGCTGCACTCCCATGTTAGTTGGTAGCTGATGGACAATCTTTTGCATGCTGAACTGGCTGGATACCATTTGCTGATTTGCTCTTACCCAGAGCAATTGGGACAGCTTGTATCCATTGACTTCAGAGGTCATTAATGAAAAAGAGTAGCCTATGCTGACCTTTCAAAGCCTGCCCAACTGGAACACATTTTATGAGGAAGGGCTGAGAGACCTGGAGCTCTTTAGTCTGAAGAAGACTGAGAGGGGATTTAATAAATGTTTATAAATATCTGAGGGCTGAGTGTCAGGAGGAGGGGGGACAGCCTCCTCTCACTTGTGCCCTATGATAGGACAAGGAGCAATGGATGGAAGCTGGGGCACAGGAAGTTCCACCTCAACATGAGGAGGATCTTCTTCACTGTAAGGGTCACAGAGCCTGGAATGGGCTCCCCAGAGGGGTTGTGGAGTCTACTCCTCTGGAGATTTTCCAGACCCATCTGGATATATTCCTGTGTGACCTGTACTGGATTAGATTGTAGTCTATGGGCCTGCTCTGGCATAGGGGTTGGACTCGAAGATCTCCATGGTCCATTCCAACCCCTGACATCCTGTGATACCACTAAGAGGCCAACGCCTCATAAGGAGATGATTTAACCACTGACTGGAGCACATAACTGCCCACCTACATTTTACCAAGACAATGAGGCATTTTCATTTTCTCCTTCCTCATCCATTTAGGAAAATTGATGGCACCAACACAGAGGAGGATCACATTGAACTGACGGAAGAGGGGCGGCCTGTGCAAGCGAGCGCCCGCAATCCGGCCCCTTGCGACTGCTACTGCTGCGGGCTGCCCAAGCGCTACATCATCGCCATCATGAGCGGCCTGGGCTTCTGCATTTCCTTTGGAATCAGGTGCAACTTGGGAGTTGCCATCGTGGAAATGGTGAACAATAACACGGTTTATGTTAATGGAAAACCAGAGCTGAAGGTGAGAAATGTCTTCTGTTTTGTTCTTCTGAGCCAGCCCCCGTTGCCAAAATCATCAGCGTGCCAAATAGGGAAGTTCTGCGTATACGTAAATCAAAAACTGAGGGAAGGAGACACATGAGTCTTGGTTCACATAGCTGTGTAGGTGCTTAATTCCTATTTAGGTGCTGGCGACTCATTAAAATTCTGTAAGAACAGAGGATTTGCAATGTCATTGAGGATGTTAAGTAGCAGAAATAACTGAGTTTGCTTGCATGTCTGTCAGGTCACTGATCTTTCAGCTGTAGACAGATTTTGTTGCAGTGGCAGAAGCTTTTACTTTATACTATCTCTCTGGGAAGTGCACTCTGATGCTGCTACAGAAGGAATTATTAATTGCTGGATGTAGTGCTTCTCTCACTCTATTCACATCAGTAGATGACTTCCAAGACCTTAAAGCAGTCACTGTCAATAAGGGAACAGGTTTTTTACAGGTTGTTGAAAATGTGGGCTACTATCTTGAAGTATTCAGAGCTGGGTGCCAAGCTATTTTTGAATTTGTAGTAGATGACATGTAGTGCACAGTAGAATGCACCTAAGGAACTGCAGGTTCTTCGTTTTATGCACAGAAATTGATAGAGAAAAAAAAAAAGAGAGGTGTTAAGATTTATCTCTTCAGTTTTCATTTTTTCTGTAAAGTTTTAGTGACAGTTTTAATTCAGAATCTAAATGACATCTGTGCTGCTTCCTCACATGATGCTTGGATTGGCTACCTTTCCTTGCCATGTGATCAGAATGATCATGAAGCAAAATATTTTGGTTTCTCTTTGCTCCAAAGAAGTTAATCTGAACTGAGGGTTCAAGAAGAAAAGTTAATGCTGACCTTACATTGGTGTTTTATTACATT
>JAOEGS010018582.1:6870-21929 GCA_025447755.1 Corythornis vintsioides | reverse complement strand
TGCCTGGCAGCAGAGTCACAGGCTACTCCCTGCTGCCTCCCAGTATGGCAACTGGAGCCACGCTACAAGAGGATGATTTGTTTAGAAATAATTAACTTTTGACTAACCGACTGCCTTTGATGCCAGTCTGTGCTGCCCACAAGGCATGAGCTGAAAAAATGAAGCTTTATCACAGTTTTTCTGATGTTGGGGAAAGTCCTTTGTAGGCTCATGGCAGGGAGGTGACTGCTGCTTCTCTTGGAAAATAACACAGTTCAGTATTTGCGCTGAAGAGGTATCAGGGAGAGCAGCCTCTGTGGTTGGAAATCATGAAGGACTGTGGATCAGTGACCCCACGGGGATTTCTGGCCTCATTTCTGACATGTGTCCAATTATCCCGAGCGACTTGCCGGAGGGAATTCCTTACAGCAGTGGGGTGGCTCTGTGCTCACATGGGATAGGATGCCAGCCTTCGGGACAGGCACCTGGTGTCATCTGTGTGGGACCATGGTGTGAATCCATCCTTAGGGCTGCTGGGCTGTCCGAGACTCCCCTCAAACTGCGAGCAAGGGCTTCGCAGAGCACGGTGGCGGAAGAGAGCTCGGAGACTTGCCAGCATCCAGCTTTCCAATGAAATGTTATAAAAGGCAAAGACTTGTGATAAAAAAAGAATTGCTGTGTGATGGTATTCTCAGGAGGCTTTGGAAATTCCTCCACCTCAGAGCTGTGTGTCTTTCCTCTCTCCGGATCCCCTAAGCAGCTGGTAGTGAGCTGCAGTGGTGAGCTTTCACATGCATTCAATGCCTTGGCCCCAGATGTGTGCTTGGGAAATGTTTCCCTTTGCTTGGAAGGGGTGAATGGCTCTGCAGAACAAGAGCCAAGTGTAGCTGTGAACCCAGAAGCAATGTGACTGGGCTGGTGCCACAAACTAGGAGGATATGGTGGGCATCCAATGAGCAAGAGGCAGCTGCAGCAGAGGTGCTGCAGCAGCACAAGGGTGAGAGAAGAATTCTGGATGTCTTGACCAGGTGGTAGAGGCCCTCAGATGGTTGCAGCCCTTCAGGATCTGAGCTGTTTGCTCACAGCGAAGTCAGTGTGTCTCACTTGTGTAGCTGCAGGGCACAACTTGGCTGGAAAGGGCCACCCCCTTAACACCCAATCGAGAAATTGTCACGTTTCTGCTCTTGTGAAGGATGGTGTTTGGGAAAAGAAGGATGTGTGGAGAGATCCTCAACACCTGAATTTTTTGATAGTGTAGATGTAGGTAAAATGACCATTTACAAACATGGATGCACCAGTAGTGCTTAATGTATCTCAAGCACAGAATAAGGCATTGAGTCCTTCAGACCAAGTGCCACATAGATGTGTATGTCCCCCATGTAATCATTTTCAGGGACATTTTCCAGAGAGTACAGACTCGGATGTCTCCAAGAACTGAAGTCCACTATAGTACTGTCTCAGCTTTGTCATGGAGAGATCAAAATCCAAGAATGTTCACAGCCATGCATCTTCCAACCACCTGATATTTCTGTACTCAGTGACTGATTCGGAGGAGGTGCACAGCCACACAGTGAGCTGGAATGCAGAGTTTTGTCTTTTTCCTTTATCCTCTTATTCAAGAGAAAAGTAAATCTGCTTTTGATCACCCTCAAAGGAATACCCACAGGTACATAACCTTGTACCCCAACATAACTATGGAAAACATTTTCCAAGTTGCTAACATTTCCTGATTTCCCACATTGCAGAGCCAGTTCCTGCAGAACCTTACAGTGCATTAATCCATCCAGCCTGAACAACCAAACATCAGCCTTATATTCCTATTTTACATGGACTACACACAAAGCAGACAATTTCCCTGGGCTCATACATGTCTGTGGTAGAATCAGAAGTGAATCTGCAAGTCCATGAAGAACAGCAGAAAGTTGAACCAAGCTGTGTCCCTTTCTACACTACCCTGTTCTGGTCTTACCCATTTTCAAATTCAAAGCCTGGATCCAATTGTTTCTCCACACTCCTCAGGGTCACCAAAGCCACATATATGGACTAATATAGAAAATAAACTTTCCAACACAGTACCCCATTTCTTAGATGGGATGAGATAAAAAAAAAAAAAACAAACCATGCTTCTAGTTGTTTCTAGCACATAACTAGAAAAAGCCAAGTCATATGGGAAGCTCCCAAGGCTTCCCAGAACTGGCCAGTAAGAAGGGAAGGTTCAGTTGTTATGTGGACTTTGTCCCTAGCTCCTCATGACAGCAGTTAGAGAGGTTCATACATAGCTCCAGGACTCATCTGTCACCTGTAGCTCGAGCAGGAAGAGCAGCAGATGGACTATGAACCACCTATGGTTCTGTTTCAAAACGCAATCCTTTTGAGCACACAGGGAAGTGTGGTTTACACCATCCATTTCTGGTTTGCACAGAGGGTTCACAAACACTTCCCAATACAGCCCCAGACAGGCTCAGTGCGCTTCACGCAGCTCCTCCATAAAACCTCCCATGCAGAGACATTGCTGGTCACAAGCTGCTGCCTCAGGAACTTCCCAGCCATCACTAAAATGCCAACATTTGCTGATGTTTTCAGTGATGTAATAAACCAAACAAATCCCCACCAGAGTGTCATCAACTTCATTGGAGTTAGTTTCCCCAAAGTGTAATTAATCTGTGCTGCTAATTGCCATGAGATACCACTGGAACAAAGAGCTCAGAAGGCATTTTAATAGGTATCAGGTAGTTATATTGGTAGCAAAACAATCCTGGGTATGATTAAGAGGATATTGCATTTTAAGGATTATAAAACCTCTTGGTTCAAGGTAATTAGTAACTGATGAAAAATATTCCACTACAATTACAAACTTTCTTTCACCTCTGAAGCCAAGTCTGCCAGCTGCTGCCACAGCCAGAGCACTAAACAAGAGAGTCCCTCAGTCTTCTGGCAGAGGAGCAGGCTCCTGTTCAGATCAGCACAGCCTATTGTTTACCCAGGAGTCAAGAAACAAGAGAATCAACCTTCTCTCTGCTGCCACCACCTTGCTTGAAACCAGAAAGGATTTCCTCTCTGGATCCAAAGCGGCACCATCACAGCTGTTGTGTGGAACTATGCCGAGTTCTGCCAGAAAGCATTCTGGGTTTGTTTGGAATGTACATTCAGTTTGAAGCAACACTGAGAGCACCGTTTGCTTTGTGTTTGCTCCTTTTGGGTAACAGCTGATAAATAGGAAGGGGATCATTAACTCCATCATGCTGATGCCCTTATAGTTAATTCCTGATGGGTTATGGATGTTCAGTGAACATCTCCATAGGTGCCCCAATGATGTGTGGTACCTAGATGGGCTATAGGACTAGATTAGGAAATGTGAAGTATGGGGAGAAACATCCATCCAGAACCACGGCTGCAGGGTTGAAAAGCCAATACCATTTGCTAAATACTTTTCTGCCTCCAAAATAAATTTCTGAAAGCAAATGGGGATTTCCCCCCCACATTCCATTGGGAACAGGGCTGCTCAGTGATATCTCCTACTTTGGAGCATCATTGCTCCAATTTGCTTTAAGCCTCTCTTGGCAGAGGGCCAAGTATTCTGAGATATTTTGCAACACATCTTAAGTGCTGAAGGCTTAACTGTTTGGGCTACATAGTGCATGAGCCAGAGTGAGGCAGGAAGGCAAAGAAAGAAAATAAAGACTCATGGGTTTCCAAAGCTGGCTTTCTTCCTTCCTGCTTTTGTTTGCCTGCTTGGTGCCCCAAAAGATACATATTCCCAGAGTTGTGAGAACTTTTCTGGTCCAGTGTTTCCAGTAAGCACTTAACTGTAAATGGGGTAAACACCAACAAAAGAGTATTATTAAACCCCCGTGTCTTTGTTTGGCTACTGTCATGATCATAATTAGGATTTTCCACTTCTGTGAGCTTGTCATCTGCAGACCTAAAAGTGCTTTACAAATATTTGAAGCATCTAGTGAGGAGAGCAGGTATTAATAGCTCCATTTAACAGATGGGCAAACTGACATGCAGAAGCAGCAAGTGCCCTGTCTTTGAAGAAGGGCCAGAGCCAGTAAGTACTTTGATCCAACAACCAGGGAGCTTCAAAAGTGGGTCAAAAAAACAAAGAGAAAGGTTGTAGATCTGTCCCAGAGTAGAAAGTAATGGGGAATAGTTTCAGTCACAGTGGTATTCAACCCAGATGGGACAGACAGATTAATTGCTGGATGGGCAACTGTTTATATGGTTAAGTGGTTCACCTCTTGCATTCTGTTCTGCTAATACTGTTTTTTTGGGACAAAGTGAAAAAACAGTCCATGATGTTCCAAAAAAGTCTGAAAGCTGAAACAGCTGCTAAAATAAGCAAGTGTCGTGCTGGCTGGGCTCTCCAGGTCAGAAGATTGCAATGCACCCGCAGATGTTAAGGCCACAGAGGAAATGTCTTTGAGTGGGGCTTGGGGACAGCATGAGAAGGCACAGCTGTGCACAAACAGCCAAGAAACCCAAGGAGTAGGAGACTGACCTATCACGGCGACTAAAAGTACCAGATCAAACTTCCCCTTTTGCCTTAGAAGCTGACATGGGAGTTTCACTTCTCTAAAGGGCAGTGGAGCTGCAAACCAATAGTAATTTATACTCCTAAAGCAGCCACCAGGTTCCCCTGTGGTGCAGGTCAGGAGACATGAGTTGCTTTGGTTTTCCCCAGCACACCCACAGAAGTTAACAAAAAGAGAAGCAAAACCAAAGAGAATTTCTCTGTGAAGAATTTCCCTTGCTTGTAGACACAACAGGCCAAACCTCAGCACAAAACCTCCCAGGGAGATGCCCTACAAACACCACCATCCCACAGCCCTTTGCTTGGAGCCTTTATGCCCACTAAGATGGGCTCCAGCTAAGCCTGCTGGGCAAAGCCCTGCCAGACACTGTGTCCCCTTTGCTGTCCTAGCTGCAGATGGTGGAATAATCAGCTGAGCTTTATGCTTCCCAACAAAAGCACAGATAATACTTTATGTTTATTTTCTTTTCCTTTTCCAGATACTGCTGCCCTGATGCAGATGAAGCTTTTTTGAAGTCATGTCCAGAAGGAAAGTCAACTAAATCAGGTAGGAATTCACACTATGAACAGTTCTTATTCACAGAGAGATAGTACAAAAAAACAGGAATGGGATTTTTCTCTCCCGTTTCATAAAGTCATTTGACCTCCCTCTGTCAGTTACTAGGTGCTAGAGAACTGATAAGAGGGGGTGTAAAAAATATCAACATCTCTGCTTTAATGACTTTCCTTCTGTGTTTTCCACGCTTGACAGCCACATACTTGTACCAAGTCACGTTCTAACACCGATTCTAAGGGCAGCCCCGGCACATGTTATGCTGTGTGGCCTCACCCCTGGCAGCAACGTGTGTGAGTCCTACTCAAGGGCTGCCTGCACGCTTAGCACACAGTCTTTGTTTGCCTCACTTACATGGTTATGTATTTTCTCAGCACATAGAGCCAGCTCAGCAAGATCCAGGGAACCCTCAAAGCTTAACTTTGTGGCACTTGCACAAACAGCACATCTACCAGCTCAGACAGTCCTTTCAGGGGTTTCACTCCACGCTCCTGTGCTCAGAGCATCTCCTCAGTACACAGAGGCCTTACATAGAACCACTGTGGGCTGCCAGTGCAGGGTCTCAGGGCTCTTTGGTGCATGTAAACATTCCTTCTGCAGGCCTCACAGAGCAGTTCAGCTCTTGTATCCAGCATCTTTCCCATGTATGCTACATACTCCCTTGCCATTCTGCAGCCAGGCTGCATCCCAGCAGACCATAATATAGTTGGCAATTCATTTCATTAGACCCTTTCCCGTTTTGGGGGCTGTAACGCACAATGATCACTGACCATCCCTGGTGTAATGCTACAGACATGTCTCAAGCAGCACTTCAACTCGTGTCTAGGTGTCAGATCCCTGGTGACTTAACGAAGACAGATTTACCCTGCCTGCAGACAGGATCAGAAGCTGCTACTGTCTAACATGGATGCACAGATATTCTCCATCCACCACAGAAATTCTCAGAGAAGGTGGTGTGCAGACCATAAGAGCTGCCTCCATCCACGTAGTGCCAGCAAGGCAGTAGAGCCAAAGGGACTACTGATTTCAGAGGGTTACAGGAGCTGTGAAGCCACCCAAAAGGGCTTGGCTTAGCCACCTATTGTATCCAAACCAACAATAGCCCCATCTCCACCACCCAACCCTTCTTACAGCTCCCAAAGACAGGTCTTCCCCCTGCCCTCATCTTCCCAGGCAGGCACTGCCCCTGCCCAGGGCTGGGAGTCCTCCTGGGAACTTTCTTCTGTGAAGTGGAGCAGATGGACAGGGCAGACAACTCTAGGGAGCAGAACTAAGCCTGGTTTTGCTAATCAGCCTCATTCCACACTGACATTCTGAAGAGTTGCCCTGGTTATTTTTAGGCACCACTGGGAGCTGCCAGGGCTCTCACACCTCAGGAGGTTTCACAGCTCCTTGCTCAGCCCCTTACACCACACTAAGTCAGAAGGACTCTTTAAATGCTGGATGGGAGTTCCCATGGGATTGTGCAAGCTTGTGGGAGGAAAAGGCAAGGCAGGTGGCTCTCAGCTTCGTGCACCCTGTGCTAGGCAGAGTCTCCTCAAGTACATAGTCTGTACAACATCTCTCCCAGCAAACCTCAACTCCTCATGTCACAAAGAAAAGCTGGACAAAATTTTCTTCCTACTAGGGATAAAATTAAGATCCATGCTTGCTTACCTTTGCAGGTAGGTCTTTCTCCATCCAGAAACAGCTATCCCATCAAGAGCTCCTGAAGCTTTACCTTCCTTTTATATATAAGGGAAGCTGTGCTAGAAAATACTCCCAGCTGCATCTCCTCTTCACTTAATTGACTTCACCTTGCCCAGGGAAGCCTGCAAGGGAGGTTGTATTGGGGGTGAACATCCCTGGGACACAAACTCAGTTGGGGCTTGAGTTGGTGATCTTTACTCCAAGGTCACTGCCTTGATGTGATCAGAAATTCTGTGGGATCACTGGGGAGTTTCCAGCCTTTGAGATTAAATCCCACAGGGATTCTTCATCCTGAATGATTTGGGACAAGTCAGGGAATCCAAAAGTGAAGGGATTTCTGTTGTGAAGGAATCTATCCCATGGCCCAGATGTGATGGGGTTTCCACATGCCACAAGTAGGGACAGTATAGGAGTCTTCCTGGAACACTCCTGAAACAGCAGCTGGGGTCTTTTGCTGATGAAAGGTTGAAAGTGACTGGTCTGTGGTTCATCTGCTTTGTGGGTTCATGCTTTATCAGATCTTTCGTGCAGTCACTGGTCTTGTTTATGGAAAAAATATGTTGACATATAAAGTCACCTAAATAAGAAGCTGGGAGAAAACAAAAAGTAATGGAGAAGGCACTCGTGCCCTCATACTCCTTACAGATTTGAAAGGGTCTCTGCAGGGGACTGAGAGACCTGTGGGTGTTGGCTCACAAGGGGACAGGGGCTCATGGCTGTTCTGGCTAAAGACAAGGGCTTTGGCTCACTGTGTTTTTTGTGCTTTCCTGTGCAGGGCTCATGGAGCCGTGTCCACCCACTGTGAACCTGAGTTGAGGGGATGAAAAATGGGGTGCCAGGCTACCATGTTCTAGGGCTGGTGGATCCAAGCAGTCCTCCCCCAGCTATGCCACCTCATCCCTGGGAGAAATGTGTGTCTTTTGGAGGCAGGGAGAGACGACCATAGTGCCCTGATTTATTAGCACTGCGAAGCTGTGGGATGTGAAAAACAAGCTCAACCTGGGAACAAAACAAAAATACAACTGCTGTCACGGCAACTGTCTCCAGATGCACAAAGAGACCAATTATTTCCATTAATCAACTTAGTGAGAAGCTGAAGAAGAGGCTTAAACTGCAGCCGAGGCTCAGTGCTGAGGGGAGGGAGGAGCAGAAAGCTCCATCAAACCCCTGTTGCCAAGGCAAACTGTGATTCCTCCTGTGGCAGAGGATTTTGGAGGAGACACTCAGCACCCGTGCCCTGTGGGGACTGACAGAGGGGTGCTGCCTGCTCTGGGTGTGGGGATGCAGGCTGGAAGTGCCACATGGCCAGAGCTGGGCACTGTCTGCCATCCTGCTGGACAGATGGATGTGTGCCTCCCTCCCGCTTTTGCCCACATGTCCCAGTGCTCATGAGCATGCTGACTGGGCTGAGAAATGCCCTCTCACATCCCTCCCCCATACGCCTTCCTCTCTTCCCCAGGGATTGCAGCAGACTCACCCTGCCCGATGCCAAGGGTTGGCCCTGAATTTGAAATCTGGCAGGAGCATCTCTTACATCAGCTGGGGGCCAGGCAGTAGCTGGGAGTAGGTAGGGCAGCAGGAGGTGCCTTGGGACAGCAGAGACACTACAGTGGATGTCCTGGGGGATGTGCTGAAGGCCAGAAGGGAGGACAGGGAGGTTGGGGAGCTTGGTAGAGCTAAATGCAAGGTTGTTGTCATAGAGAACTCAGTCTAAGCCTAATCTTAAACCTGGGGCTAAGCAATTAGTTACCAGTTCTACAGGTATCAAATGATCTTTATATATGAAAATCAGGCCAAAGTGAAATAAGGGATCTGTTCATGGACACTGAGCCTCAGTCCTCCTGATGTATCTGTTCTCCTCCTGTAACAATTACAATTTTCCACTAAGTCCTAAGAACCTCAGAAGCTCTGTTCCTGAAAAACCACTGCAGTGCCTGGAGAAGCTGTGATGTCTGAACTGGTGAAATCTATTGTATTTAGAGTAAGAACTAGAGGGTGCAGAGTTATTATGAGGAATCCCACAGCAAAAGCCTTCCAAAAATACCAATGTACCATGTGGAGCATCTCCCTTATGAGGAGAGGCTGACAGAGCTGGGGCTCTTTAGCCTGGAGAAAAGGTGACTGAGGGGGGACCTCATCAATGTCTATCAATATGCTAAAGGTGAGTGTAGGGAGGATGGAGCCAGACTCTTCTCAGTGTCATCCAATGACAGGACAAGAGGCAATAGGAGTAAGTTGGAGCACAAGAGGTTTAGAGTAAACACAAGGAAAAAATTTTTTACAGTGAGGGTGACAGAGCTCTGGAACAGGCTCCCCAGGGAGGTTGTGGAGTCTCCTCTGGAGACACTCAAGACCCGCCTGGATCTGTTCCTGGGTGACTTGGTCTAGGTCATCCTGCTCTGGCAGGGAAGTTGGACTAGATGACCTTCTAGGTCCCTTCCAACCCCTAACATTCAGTGATTCTGTGATTCAACTGTGACATCTCTTCACCACCAGAGTGTGGTGAGGCTTTTCTGTGCTATTCTCACCTGGGAAGAAGCTGCTCAGCACATGAGATGGACACAACTGCTCTGGTAGATCAGGCTGCTGCCCTGGTCCTGCCTATTTTCAGCCAGCCAGAGGACTTGGGGTTCAACAGTCTGGAGCACATCAATTCTAGTCAAGAAGACCCACCACCACCACATTTTTGAGAACAGAGACCCAGCAGGAAAGCAGGGTTGCTCTGTGCCTGGCACAGACCCTGTCACCAGCCTTACCAATGCCTGTCACATATGTAGCTGCTGCTAAACTGGGCTCCCAACAGGGCATCAGCATTTTCAGCTTGGCTTATGGCCATAGTTCTAAGCTCTAAGCTCTAGTTCCTGGGGGTCATGAGGCATAGTGAGGCCTTTAAGGCACGAGCACAGGCCTAAAAATATTCTCTAACCCCAATAACACTGTTACAGAGCCCTCCTTCTTTGATGTTCAACCCCTTGTGCATGTTCCCAGACAAGAGCCAGTGGAAAATTTGCTGAAATTCCAGCTGGAAGTTGTCAGACAGTTGGTGGAAACCCCCTGACCTCAAGTGCTGGCTTCAGCCCTACGGGATTTTTTTTCCTCCTCGCTTGATGTGACTCTCACAGCAGGAAACCTCACAGCAGACCCACAGGGAGCACAGAAATCCTGGGGCTCCAGTCTCTGTCTCTGTGCTCTACCAGGCCCCCTCTGCAGTAAACCATCTTACCCTGTAAATATTTTAAAAGCCCAGAAGGGCTGTGGAGTATGTTTTGCTGTTGTTATGGATCCAGCCCAGCAGGAGAGGTCTAATAATAGTCACTGTACCCTGGAATGAAAGGGCAAGGGGCACTGCACAATGTGGAAAACTCAAAGGCAACCATACAACTTCATGCCCTGGCCACTGCAGCTTGGCAATGAAGGAAGAGAAGTGGGATGCAATGATGCATAAGCAGAAGGGGTCACATCCCTATTCCATAGCAGAACTTCAAAATGTCACACCAGAAACACAGCAAAGTTTAGCTTGGCTTCATGGCTTTGTGACTCCAGAAGTTTGGGGGCCAAAAGTGAGTATTACGTCCTCTGGTTTGACACCAAGCAGGTGGGACAGCATGTCCCCAGCCAGGCTGTGGGATGAGGGAGCCATGTCCAACAAGACCCTGTAGCTGTTGGCCCTATCACTGGCAGCGGGCTGGCACGGGGCCACAGCTGGGCAGCAGCACCCCAGGACATGAGATAGCTGGGGCTGCTGCCCCCAGAGGCCTCACTGTCTCAGACCCTGCCCTTGGGGTGACCTTCAAGGTGCAGGGCTCACCTCCTTGGGTGGCCCCCACTCACCCCCAAGGAACAGAAGGTGGGAGCAGGTGATAATTCAGGTTCCATTCATCAGGGAAACCCACTGTGGGGTTTAATCTTTGAACCTCCTTCCTTGCAGCATCGTGAGGTGCTGTGCTGGCTGCCCTAAGGGCAAGAATGCCTAAGCAGTGGCCTGAGCCAACTTGTGCCCAGCAGTGTCACTGATGCCATGCAGAGATGCATGGAATTTTCTCTGACCTGAAGGCCCTTCGTGCTCCCTGTGAAGGCGGATTATATGGAGAGTAAAGTGCTGAGAAAGGAAAGATATAAGAGGCAGGGCAGAAAGGAGAAATAAGGCAGGCAGTGGAGGAGAAGCTGGCTGAATTCAGCCCAGCCTGCCTATAGCCAGCACCAGTGCTGAGTCCAAAAATAGCCCTTTGAGCCATAAAAAGCTTACAGTTTAACCTCGGCAAGGGACAGATGCAATATCGTGTGAAGGGTTTCCTTGAAACTGGAGTCAGGAGCTGGGTGTGGCTGTAGCATCCATCCAAGCCCACAGAACTAAACCCCAGGCACTGGGGCTTGTGTTGGCTCTGCAGGAGCATAGCCCTGCATGGAGTTTAACCTGCCTGTGGCCTTTCCAGGTCATTTGTCTGCCACTCTTACATTATTTGCAGTAACTGTTTTGCTTGTACATCCTGGGATCTGTGCTGTGGAGAAGCAGGCAATGTGTGAAATGGGAAATAAATGCTGTATTACCAGTGTCACCGAGAAGGGCATTGAGCTGAGCCAAAAGAAATGCCCAGTTTCTTCTACCAAAAGACAGAAGAAAAATGTAATGCTTTGGTTTCTTAACAACAACGTTCTAAATGGGTATGATTCAGGCCTGAATTTAGCTGGTTTAGCTGCAGCCCCCCAGAGCAGAGCCAGTTGCTCCATCAGCTGCTGGGTGACATCCCTGGAAGATTCCAGCCAGTCCAGCTGTGGTCTTAGCTTCGGAAGCCGAGTCCACATCAGCAAACCCAAGACTATTAAGGATCCAGATTTTTTACCCCTACTAGACACTACAGAAAGATAAGTCCAGGCCAAACGGCAGGTTAGGAAGAGACAAGTTATTTCAGTGAGGCATGGGAGCAGTAGTGGCTCTAGGGACGTTTCTGGTGTCTATAGCAGTTTGGGAGACAGGCAGCACCTTATCCACATGGTGGAGGGGGTTCAACCTCCCTTTGAGAAGCACAGAAAAGCTTTTGAGGGATGTGCAACAGGCAGCAGGTCTCAGCCCTCTGCCAATGGCCTTTGTCACTGTGCCACACATCTCCTGCCCTGTCCCCGTGGGCTGGCACACTGTGCTGAGGGCAAAGAGACCATTTCTTTGATCATCAGCAGCAAGGAGGAAAAGGAGGCAGGAACCGGCCTCTGGGGACACACTGAATCATCTCTCTAAGCACCCTGGGAACCCTTTTGTGGTGCATTTGTGTGCTGTGGACCAGTCCTGTAACACCTGGCAAGAGCTGGCCCATCATTCCATCCCACCAGCCCTGGGAGCACAAACTGAAGGTGGGGAGCCAGAGGGTGATGCAGCTCCTCCATTGCACCCCCTGCCACTGCTGACTGAATGGCCATGGTGATGCAGTTTCAAGTTGAACTACGTAGTCGAGAGGGAAGGTGGTTCTTTTTGTATCTTTGGCAGATGCAAAAAAATGTTTCCACTGACTAAAAATCCACGGAACCATTTTTCACCTGCCTGGAAATGTGGAAACATGAAAACACTCTTTAAAAATCTGGGGTTTCTATCAAAAATTGAGGTGAGTTCTCCCATCACCTCCTCGGTCCAACAGCTTCCTGAAGGCAGAGATTGGAGCGTCTGTGCCAGCAGGGAACGGTCTGCCTGCAAGGCTTCTGAGAGCCACCAATCTTGAAAATCCCGAAGGAACTGCATAAATTGGGAAGCTTTGCTGCTAAACCCTTCCCATCTCTGTGCGTGGAGCCGAGGCAGCAGTGCTACCGTAACTGTATCTCACACGCCACCTCCCGGCCACCAGCTGCTGCACCCCGCCTGCCTGGTCCCCTTCTAAATGAAGATCCCACCCTGTCCCCATGTGTTGGGGCACTTAGTCCCACGGCACGGCGCTGCTGCAGCTGAGCACGGCTACCTCTGGGCGCTACATCACGGGACACCAGGAAAATTTGGGTTGTTCAGCATGCATAGAAGGTTCCGGGGAGACCTTATTGTGGCCTTTTGGTGCTTCAAGGAGCTGGCCAGAAAGATTGGGACAAACTTTTTAGCAGAGCCTGCTGTGACAGGACAAGGACTGATGGTTTTAAACTAACAGAGAGAGTTTCAGACTGGAGAGAATGATATTTTTGCTTCCCAGAAAGGTGGTCAATGCCACATCCTTGGAACCAGGATGAGGTTGGCTGGGGCTCTGAGCAACCTGATCTAGTTGTAGATGTTCCTTCTCAGTGCAGGAGAGTTTGACTAGATGAGCTTTAAAGGTCCCTTCCAACCCAAACCAGTCTGTAATTCTACAATTCTATGAAAATGCTGCAGCCTGCAGGCTGCCAGCTCCTGCTCCTTAGTTTGTGGGGTCTATCCAGCAAACCAGGAGGTCCAGCCCCTGGTGAAAGGTCAGGATTCTGAAACATATCAGCTCTGGACTGGCCTCACTGATGTGGAGATGGACGCAGGCTTGTGTGGACTGCTCTTAGGGGTCTCCCAACTCCTTGTGACATCTCTCCAGCAGCTACATAAGGTCAGTGGCCTCTGGGTTGTGAAGAGGACTTTTCTGAGAATGAAGGGTACTCATCCTGTCCTGGGGAAAAGGTGCTTTGCTTCCTGAGATCAGCCAGGCTGCTGCATACAGAGCATGCACCTCATCCTGCAAGGGCATGCCTGGAAATGAAGGAGTGAAGATGAGGAAGAACAATAACTGGGACCCCTTCCTGGGGTAGAGGGTGCAGCTTTTCCCGGGGTTCATTTAAGAGGGGCTAGACAGATGCCAGGCTCTGGGAAGAGGTGTGTGTTTGCAAGGATTTGGTGGATTTGGAGAAGCAGGTTCTCCTAGAAGGACTGGGTGGGCCAAGCCCTACCAGTGATCTTGTGCCAGCACTCCCTGAGCCAGCATCAGCACCAAGAGAGGACTGCCTGGGGCTACCAAAACATGCTGTGTTTATGGAGGTTTGAGGTTACTGCAGCCTGCTTAGTCTCAGGAATGGGGAGAATTTACCCTCTTTTATCCTGGCTATTGCATCCTCACCATCATCTTCTTTCTACTGCTGTAACATCGGGGATCACAGAGTGAGGAGTGCAATTCCCACCCAGGCTAGTGGTCTGCCAGCAGATTTCCCTAGTAGGAAGACAAATATTAAGCAGGATTTGTACTGGAGGCTAAGTAGATTTCTCAGTGGGTCATTAACCCCAAGACACAAAAGCAAGTGAATGACAGGTTGATTTTTTTTTTCCATTAAAATGAACGTTTCTAATTGAGACCTCCTTCAACGATTGACAACATCAGCAGGGCTAAAGGCATTTTTTACGGTGAGCAGAACCACACATAAGACAACAATTAATCTCTAACTTCCACATCAAAAAACCAAAGGAAAGCGCCAAACTAGGTAAACAAGAGGAGGCATCAAGAGCACCAGGTTTCCAGAGCAGAGGCAGCAGGCACTCACTAGCTCTGTGCCTGGGAGCAAAGGCTCCCACAATACGTTCCCCGAGCTGTGGAGATCCCTGTACTCCATGTGTTGTACTAATGCTGGCAAGGTAAACTGTCAGCTAAAATGAAAACCCAACAACTCGAGGATTCATCAGGCTGAACCAGGAGCTGGCTCCCAGCGGAGCTCACGGGTGACAAGTGGCTTCTTCCAGCCTTTCTTTGTGCTCTGTGCTTGGCACAGATGCAAGTCCAGAGCGAAGGGATCCAAACAGCTGACACAAGGGCCGATTTTCATATGCTAAACTTCTCATCTCAAAGCAGTCCAGTCCAGCCCAGCACTTTTTCAGTGACATCCAACAGCCAGCGGAGGCCAGTACTGATCCAAAGCCCCCTGTAAAATCCCACTCTGCTCCCCAGGCTTTCCACGGGTATCCATTTGGGCTCTGCTCATTTCCCTTTACAAATTCAGCACCCCATCCCCCCCCCAGTGCAGGGAGCCAAATTTGACTTCTGTTCAAAGCTCCCGTGGCATTCTGAGGAGGAAAGAGAGCTTTTTCTCTTAAGGCTTTTTCTGTAGGAAAATTCTGCTGCAAGTGACCTTGCAGCCAGAAACTCAAGAGGGAATGCAAATACCATCTGCCTTGCTTTGCAATGGGAAGGCAGAACAAGGGCCAGTAAAGCAGCTGAAACAGCTCCTTCTTGCTTACTTACCTTTACCCAACACAGTGAGTGACACGGCAATGATGGGTGACTCCACACACCACGTGATGGGTTTAATATCTGAGATTTCAGTAGCTACTGTTAAAGGAACCAGAGCAGAGTTACAGGGACTATTTTTTTTTTTATCCTATAATTT
>JAOEGS010018581.1:0-15169 GCA_025447755.1 Corythornis vintsioides | reverse complement strand
GCCCTGCTCCATCAGCTCCATGTCTCTCCTGTGCTGAGGGCTCCAGAACTGGATGCAATACTCCAGGTGAGGTCTGACGAGAGCAGAGTAGAGGGGCAGAATCACCTCTCTTGTGGGTAGATAACAACAGCCCTTCCAGGAGCAGTGATCCATGACAATTTCTGCACACTGCTCCTGAAACATGGCTGGGGAACCCACGTGGCAGCACTGTGCTCAAGTAAATGAACTGACCTCTGTCACAGGACATGATGAAGCCTGCTCTTTATTTCCAACAACTGGCCCAGTACAGGGGTGAGAGGAAGATTTTTGTGTTACACAGGTTAACAGACTGAAATACTTTAGAACTAATGGAAAGAATAATAACATGCTAAAATAAAGCTTGAACTTTCTATAAACAAGCTAAAGTAACACTAAATTTAAATCTAATATTCTACCTGTTATTACTTGAGATCAGTAATCCCACTCAAAAGCATGATATAGACATGAGTAAACTTCAAAGCTTTATGTAAAAGGCTAAAATCTGTATCAGAGTTGAACTGCTTTTATCTCATTAGGTGTTAACTATTATGTAGATGGCTACACAGGCATGCACAAGCTGGGTGCTGTATTTCTGAAAGGATGGCAACAATCCATTGCACTCAGTGGAACATTTTGAGCTTCCCACAGAGGTACAGCAAAAGCTTTAAAAACAGCAAAATGTCAAAGCCAGTGGAACTCTGCAGAACTTTTCCAGATGGTGGTATACTATGTGTGTAAAAATCTAGTAGAGTCCAATTGCAAAGCATAACAGCAGGACTACATTGCTAAAACATCTCCAATATTACAGGCTGGGTTGGCAAACAAGAAATTGTGTCAAAACCTGACCTGTTTATGGTGGTCATGTGAGAACTCAAGAGCCTATCAAAGAGGTTATCAAGTCTGGAAAAGTTAGACTCAGGTAAGAAATAAAATGGCACTCCAGTTAAACTCCCATCCAGCTTACTAGTGATGGCAACATTAAACAGGATTGCCAGAGTTGTAAAGCTCCCTTTCAGATTCCACACCACAGCAACTATCAAGAGCATGATATGAAGTAAAGCAGACAAAGTGCTGAACACTGGGTGAACATTCAGAAATAAAACACTTGGTTACAATAAAGAAACACCAAGGTCATTAATCTAGCAGCCTGGACTGGTCTCCACATTTCTCACACTCCCAGCTGTGATGCTGTGAATTTTAAGAACAACCTGCACATTGAGCAAAGAAAATCCAAACAAAAAGACACCCTCAGAAAAACCAATAACAACAGCAAAACAACAGCAACAAAACCAAACAACAAACAAGAGCAAAACAAAATCTACCAACAACAACAAATTAATTCATAAAAATCTCTTAATGTTCTCTGTATCATTTTTTTACCATCACCTTCTTCTATGGTCATTTTGCAGAGAGAAGGTCACTATGGAGGAAACAAATTCATTTTATAAACTACACACCACCCCAACTGCAGATCCTATTTTTAGTTGTCTGTAGCACTAAGCAGACAGGGAATCTGAGATGCAGTGCCAGGATGTAAACCCACTCCTGAGCTGCCTTTAGTCATGTAGCCTTGCTCCCACACTGCTGCCATGTTTAGGTCAGCAAATTTCCTCAAGGCTAAATCTGAATACATGCACACATGTGCTGGGGATAATCTGGGGGTGTTTATTCATGAATAATTCAGATTAAAGAATGATGTGCTGCTGCTCCTGAAAGACCCACTTATTTTGTGTTTTGGCAGGTTGGTCCAAAAAAAGTGCTCCTGAAGAGTAGCCAACAACTTGCCTCTATTTATAATGCAGTTGGTTTACAAGAAAAAAAAGGCAATCACCTTACAAACTGTTTTGTACTGCTCAAGATGCAGTCCTGCTGCACAGAAAATTAAGGGACTCTTCATTGGGTATAACCACAAAGTCAAGCCAGAAGTATTTTCTACAAAAGGGATATTTGTTTAAAATCTTTCTCCATAAAAAAAACAACAACCCACAAACAAATCAACCCCCTCCTCCCTAAAAAATAACCAAAGCCACAGTCTTGTACACAAGCCTGAACCAAATGTTACAAGAAGAGCAGTATTCTCTATAAAAAGCTCTTGTATAAGATGCAGTGGGATTTGTGCATTAAGGTAACACTTCAGCATCTGAAATAGTGGGGTTGTTTTGATTTTTTATTTATTTTTTTTTTAATGAAGCCATCATTTTGCACACTGTGGCAGAGGCAGGGCAGGCAGGAACCCCAGAGCTGTGTGTGTGTACTGCAGTCTACCATGGGCATCACCCTAAAGGTCACACAGCAGCTTTCAGCAGTGGGTTTACTGGAGTTGCTGTGCTGCTTTGTTCCTGCCCTTCAAGCACAGAGGTCCTACAGCAGGCAACTGGCTGGTCTCTAGCAAAACCAGCTCTGTTAAATATGTACTACCCTACTTCTATTTTTATTTAGAAAGCCCAGTGTAACTTGAGATCGAGTTGTCAGGAATAATCAAGCCAAAGCAAGGCACAACCTATGAGAAGACAAATAAAAATACATTTCAATGAATTAACATTGCACGTCCTAGTCTTTCCTTGCTCTGTTACTATTTACTCTAGTTCAGAAATACTCAAGAACTCACAGACCACTCACTGTCTGCTCCCAAAATTCCTGTCATATTTATCTTTTTTTTTTTTCCCCCTGTTATTTTATTTTAATGAACACAACAGGAAAACCATATTGGCATCACAGGGTACATGAAATATATTTAACATCATCATCCTGGAAAGTACATATTTATTAATCTCTCCAGGAAAACCAAAATTGGGAACAGTCTGGCAGGCAGTCACTGCTGTGCCCCTGAGGGTAATATTCTGACTTCCCATAACGTGTTTTTGCAGTGCATCAAAGATATCTAAACAGCACTGTGCAGATCCATATGTTCTTGCCAAGAAGAGTAATGAAATAAAACATAACCCCAGTCATTTTAACAGAGCAAGCTGCTTGCTGGGGTTTATCAACATGCAAAAATGAACTTCATGACTGAAATAGATTTAAAAGTCATCTGTAATAGCAGGAGGAAAAACACAGAGCCAGTGAAGGGTGGAATTGGGAAAAAGACACACTTGTGTGGTGTTTGTTTTATCTAATAAAGGCTTCTACAGACCTTTCACAGGGGCTCTGAATAGATCTCTTTCATGCCTGCATTTTAAATCAATGTAATCCTTTAAAGTGCCACATGCCCAGTACTGTAGAATCCTATCTATCTTCAGTGCTTCCAGAGATCCAGAACCTTACCATTTGCCCTTCTAAGCTTCCAGAAAAGATAATTTGTAAAAGCCTATCTAATTCTGAAGAAATAAGAGAGTAAAAAGGGAACTGATTGATTCCATGAGAAAGCAGGGAGATTTGAACAGAAAGTGAAGACAACTCCTTATTAAAAGTAACTTACAAAGCTAGGAAGCAGATACAATTCCTCCAAAGCACTAAGCAGGATTTCTAGATCATATTGGAAGCCCATTTTAAAACAAAATAAAGAAAATTGTGAGGTTAGGCTTGTTTGGTTTTGGTTTTGTTTTTTTTTTTTGCAGTGGTTCAATTGAAGTATTTCACCTCTCTTCCAAATGATCCAAGGTGAAGGAAACTGTCATGCACACAGAAACTGTCATGCACACAAGCAACTGCTTCTTCATTTGTGACATCTTTCAAAGGCTCTGAATAGAAATGCAAAGTTCACACATTACAGGTGTACTTACTACTGCTGTCTGGGCTGCCTGAGCAAGAGTCCTCATGGTAGGAGAGCCTTTGCAGTGCACCTTGCAGGTTGGTGGTCACTTGATTTAAGGAACTAAAGCCATGGAAGGACAGAAGAGCTGAGTTCTTAAGCACAGCAGCTGGAACCAACACCCAGAACTTCACCTCAGGAAGCTGAAATGATGCCTAGAGACCTCATGCTACCAAACTTTCCCTCTTTGCCCAAAGAGCTGCTCAGGAAGCAGGGGAAATCCCAGCAGCACCATCATCTCCAGAAGAAGACCAAGTAATTAGCTTCTTATTGGAAGTCCTAATTGCCTGCAGAAGGAGGGGGAGGACAAAGCAGCTGGTTTCAGTTGAGAGGGATGGCATTAAACAGGCTTCACTTCACCCAGCAGCACAGAATGCTGCTCCTGTCATGGCTGTGGCAGAGAGGGGAGGGAGTTCAGATGATGGAAGTTTTGTGCTGGTAAAGCAGAACTGTGTTCAGAATGAGGACCAACAGGATTTTTCAAGATATATCATTAACTTTTATAAAAAAATAAAAGTTAAGGCTCTAACATGGGTTACAATGAACCCTTTGGTGCAAGTGCATCTAGTTTTGTTTAATTGTTTGAGGTTTTTTGTATCCCTTTCCCAGCAGTCCTAAATACACTACTAGAACTAATCCCCTAGAGCACAAACAGCCTTTTACCTCTGACCAACACCAAGGGGAAAACTGAATTATCAGAGGACTTTCAAACCTAGAGGAACACCAAGAATGTTTATTTGCCCACAGAATCACAGCATGTTAGGGGTTGGAAGGGAGCTAGAAGATCATCTAGTCCAACCCCCCTGCCAGAGCAGGATCACCCAGACCAAGTCACCCAGGAACAGATCCAGGTGGGTCTTGAGTGTCTCCAGAGGAGACTCCACCTCACTGATCTACCAGTTGTCAGCTACTTAATACACCTAGAAAGGGGGATAAAAACAATTCCATGTTCATGGATGAAAACATGCACATCCCAAATAAATACATGTTCTCTGGTACCCAAACCAGATCACAGAACAGAAGGTCACAGAGTTCATTCATCCCCCTGGTAACTGCTTCCACCCTTTGTGCCTTCACCCACCCTCTGACATTCAGCATTGTCTTTTTACACTGTGAAGACCTCTTCAGGGCAGACAGGGTTTTTCTTGACATGTCATACACTATCTTGTATTAGTAATGCTCTGCTTTATTTTGGAACCCATGTTACTGCCTATGGCCTTGATTTGTGTCAGAACATAAGGCAACAGATATTCTATTACAGTCTAGACAGAACTGAAAAGCACATATCCTGTTGATTAATTAAATTAACCTCACTTGGTTGCTTTAAGTTTTAATTACCAGCTTCCCTTGAACACCACATTATTCCATGACATATACAAAACTTTCAGTAGCTCTTCTTTTTTTTACCCAGTCATCTCCTTGTGGTGTCTAAAAAGTGCCTCAGAACAGTGAGGAACATGAAGGTAGATGATGCCACATTTCACACACATGGAAGTAAACTCTTCTTTTTTCTTGTCTGTGAACTTGAAATAGTATCTGAAACCACAAAGGAAACAAAACCAGGTGGCAAAGGACAGCTGGTGCCATGA
Organism: Corythornis vintsioides; assembly: GCA_025447755.1. Lineage (NCBI taxonomy): Eukaryota > Metazoa > Chordata > Aves > Coraciiformes > Alcedinidae > Corythornis > Corythornis vintsioides. The sequence goes on along the minus strand of JAOEGS010018581.1, from coordinate 9,811 downwards.
GGGGACCATGCCAGTGCTGCTGGAAATTCTGGATGGCCTAGACAGCAAGCTCTGTGATAGGGCCCTGAAATTAATTGCAGTGATAATCACTTTACCTCAGAGAACCTGAAGATGCTCAGGGAGTTCCAGGCAGACAGATGGAAGAGATGCAAGTCAGGGTGAGCTGTGCACATCAAATGTGATACCAAAAGAGCAGACATTGTGAGGAGTCAGCTGCACTACCAGCCTGCAATGACTGTTTAGAAACTGAAGCTTTTCTAGCATGCACTTTTATAAACACAACTTGCAAGCATTTTGGTCCAAGATTTTTACCATCCCTCTAAAAAAAAATCACTCTCCCTGTTGTCAAGACAAACCAAAGCTAGCCAAACTTTTTGGAAGTTTTCTATTCAATTATTTTGAAAAGGTACTGTCTGTATTTGGAAAACAGGACAGGAAAAAGTAAAAAAGAAGGAACAGATGATCAGAAGAGGAGCCTTGCTTTGGTGTGCACAGATGCATACAAGCTCCTTTCTTAAAACAGCTTTATTATCTGGTCACTGTATTACCTACAGCCACTCTCACATAACATACTGATCATTCTAAATGTTATTTTGCCTTTCTGAAAATACAATCCTCTCTAATATTGCTTCTACTCCCTAACAATGGGGTGGTTTTCAGGAACTGCAAAAGGGAAAATTAATTAATTCTTTCTACAAACACAATAGGTAAGAATATTTAGAATCCCTCTCCTCTCCTAAATATTAACCAGGGTGAAAAAGACTACATATCCCCATTTAGAAGCAATTAGCAATTCTAATATTTTAAATTATTTATTCTGTTTGTGACATGGAAGAAAGTTATTGTGGACAAAATGTTCAAAACTAGAATTTAAAGACAGCTTTACAAGCCTAAAATGAGCAGCAGTCTCATCTTCAGAAACAGAAAGTGTCAAGGAAAATAAAAATGAAACCTTAAGCTCTCAACTTTCAGTTCCACTTCCCAAATCTTAGTTCAGACACTGTTTAAACAAACCAACCAAGAAAAAACCAAAAACACGACACCACCAAAAGAGCACAGCACTTTCCAGCTGAGGCTGTATAGCCCAGGTAGGCTGGAGATAATGAGGGTGCTCACTGCACAATTCTGCATTCATCACAAGCCTTCAGCATCCCCCCGTTGTTTTGAATCATTGCTTTTCAGACTCTGATGAATGAAATTCTGACCCATGCAAACTTAAGAGAAAATCTTCTTTTGGTCTCTCCAAGACTTGTTTTCTTGATAAAACTGGGACAACCTTATAGAAAACTGTGTATAGAAAGCTGTTCCCTCATCCATCAGTGTGCTCCAGTCTATCCAGCAACCAAACTCTGCTTCTCTCCCATTTTCTGCAGAATCCTTCAAAACCCAGTCCACCTTTTTATCACGTCTGCTATACTTACCCAAAACCACCTTATCACAGACTCAACCCATGCAATGTGAATTTCCACAATGCACTTAGCATGCCCAGACTTTGCTGATACTCAGCTCATGCTCCCTTGTCACTTCAGAATCAAAGCACAAAAGAATTATGAATGTGAAGTTCACTATTTTTCTTCTTCAAACATTTCTAACATACATTTTTCAATAAGCAGCTTTGCAGAATGTGGTATTATTGTAGCATAAAAGGCTCCTTTGAACAGCTAAAATGAAAGGCTTTGTACAGATGCCTTGTTTTTCAGAATAAACTGTCTTACAGCCTTGCTGAAGTTTACTACTTTATAATCTTTTCTACTGAAAAAAATAGATTATCTAACAGACAATTAACACACTCTTGGAATAGACAAACATTTTTGACTTTTAGCCCATGCAGTGATGACAGAGGAGGGATTTGAGTTACAAGCAGGCTGCTGCCAGCTCTTGTTTCTGACCCTCTACCTCACCAGTCCTTATCACAGCTTAATTTTGTCAGCAGAATGCTCCATTTTTTCTGCTTTCCCTCGAGACAGCCTAGGCTCCCTAGCATGTGGCTGCAGCACAGCAGCTCCAGATTATACACACAAAACCTAAATCCTACAGAGCATCAGAATATTTTTCTTTCAGAGACAGCTTGGATTTGTTTTGAAACCTCAAAACAATGTATTTATATCATTGCTTGTAAGATTTTTGAAAGGAAGACAAAATGCACCAAGTTCTTGCTTAACTGGAGGAGACAACTACCTTCACTAATAAGAATTAATTACAGCATAATTAGATTTAGGAAGACAGATAAGGTTAAAAATAATAAATCCCTAAAACATGCTTATTCATGTTTCAAGAAGAAAATGCACTGTTTAGACCAGCCTAATAATTAAAAAGAAAAAAAAGTGCTGAAAGAAATTAGACCATAAACCTCTCCTCCAGAGAACAGGGAATTCAAGGCAATTGTCAAACAGCATTGATTCATTTCACACAACTCAAATCTGGTTTATAGAATAAAATCACTATTTCATGGTAATAATGTGTTGAAGTTGAGCTTGGAAATGCTAATCAAGAGGGCTTTTCTTGGTGGCTGGGAAAAGGGTATGACTGCTATACACAAACTGCTGGTTTGGGGGAAAAAAAAACCAACACACACACAAAAAAAACCCAACACAAACAAACAGAAAACAACAAAACCCATAAACAAACAGAAAACCCAAGCACAAGAACAACTGTTCCTGAGGTTGTGAAGAAAATCTGCCAGATATGAAATGAGCAAATGCTGTCATCTGATGTCTACAGACAGCCCCCATGCACTGCAGCTCATTCTCAAGTGACAGCAATGCAAAACTAACAGATCTCTGGCTGCTACTCAGAAGTTACCAGAAAGCAGTGAACAGACAACTGCCCTCATCCACTTCAGCTGGATGCTGCTTTGAAAAGTTCTGAGGAGAGGCAAATACTGGTGTAATTCTGCAGGGGACAAAAAAAAGTGGAAAAACTTTGGTTTCCATCCTCACCTGTCAGATGGTTCCAGCAGTTTTCTCTCTGCTTGTAACTAAAAGGCAAAAGAAAGAGGACATCCCCCAGTAAAATATCATAGCATCCACTGTGATATCCACAGCTGAGCTCTGGGTCTGACACCTTGTCAAAGCACCACTCCAGAACATGTCAACCCAACTTTTCAGCTCTACCTACAATGTGCAGCCTTTGAAATTAAATCTGAAGATGTTTTGTGCCACAGCACTCCTTTGTTTTTCTTCAGTGATAGCAAATCACATTAAAAGCCATCATCTTCCCTGATGTTTTCAGAGCACATAGGGTATTGGCTTTTGGTCACCTACTAAAGAAATTTGCAGGGACTGGTGCTGTGCTTAGTCACAGAATGAATATGGTTTAGATCACCGAGTCCAACCATACAAAAAAAACCCCAAACAAACCAAAAACCCAGCAACAAACACACACACAAAAACAACCCCCAAACATTCCTACTCTTACAGCATGTCCTGAAGCACCCCATCAACTCTTAAATGCCTCCAGGGTTGGCCATCCAACCACCTCCCTAGGCAGGCCTTCCAGTGCCTCACCAGTGGCAGTCACCAGTCACCCTCTCACTTTGATCATCTGCATCCATCCTGACAAATTACAGCTGGCTCTCTCCTCACTCAAACACCACGGGACATCTCCTGTGCTCTTCATTTCCCAGTTTCCAAGTGACTTTAGCATGCTGCTGACCTTAATGCCTCCAAGACTGACAGCATGGCTCTGCAGAGGTGACTTCTCTGGATAGTCTGAAGTCAGTAGTTTCTGGAAAGGCCACCTGACCCTCCCCCTTCTTGGCCACTCATTATTGTGCCTACAATCTACATGTCTTCATGTAAACAGTATTAGTGTTGCATAGTAAAGCAAACAAAGGAAAAGGTTTGGAACCAATCCAGCAAAGGTGTGGAAAAAGTTTCATGCCAGTCATCTCCCTGATCCTCTTCACCAGGCAGCTGCAAAAACAGTTGTTCTGCCACATGGACAGTTGAGAGGAAGAAATGATGGGTCAAGGCTCGAAGAGGACAGGATCACTTCTCTCAGTAGTGGTACTCACACTGGCTGGGAATGACTGGGGCCTAGTGGAAAATAAGGTTGTCTTAAAATAACAGCTGTGAAAAGTGCTTTCTAAGCTAATCTGCACTGTAAAGCTGACATAACCAATATGACACAGAAGCACATACTTCAAGATCTTGAAAGCAGCAAGAAAAGCATCTATTTTATAACAATCAAGAGCTTCAAAAGAAGATTTTCAGAGGTAGCAAACTGATTTCATCTGCTTGGGACTAAGCACAGATCAACAGCTAGAAACCTGTATGAACTTAGCCAAATAAGCATCAACAACTGGTAACAAACTCATGGAGGCGGGGGGGGACACCCACATTCTTTTCCTTTTCATACTTTAAGAAAACCTGCCTGTTAGTCAGATACTTGTGAATCACACTGCTGCATCTACTACTCTTGCTGTAGTTCTTTGTCTGAAAATCATGTGCTGAGTAACCCTCGTGCAAGGGGTTACAAAGACTTATTCTTTGTTAATAACATGGTTGACAGAAAAAATGTAGACTGTATTGTCAGAACAAGACAGGAGTATATATAAGGGAACTTTCCCATCAGTAACTTCCTTCAATAGGAAGTCTTTATATATAGTATCAATTGGATTTAATTCTGTGAACATAACATTTTCCTCTACAAGGAAAAAAGGGAAGACACAGAGATAAGAAGTTTAGTCAGAAACAGCCTCACGAGTGTCAATGTCCATAGGATTTTGCATGTTCACAAAAGTAAGAGGGATCTACTATCTTACAGAATGAGGCTGTCTTACAAACTCACACCACCAGAGATGCCCCAGAAATAAATCTGATTCAGCATCTTCTGCCAACAGCAGGAACTTTCAGTCCGTGAGAGGCTCACTTACTTCAGTCCGTATGGTCAGACTCCTAAAAAGACATTTTGGCTCCTCCCTTGCCAGAAGCCACCCCTTCCATTTCACGCTCTTTCCCCGTGCTCTCTCCTGGCAGAGCACCACAGTGGCAGCAGCTGCCAACAAGTCAAGTGTAGCTACCTCCACTTGGGATACCTCCTGTCTTATTTTTGCTGATGGCTCAAGCCACAGCTATGTACACAATCTAAATCCCTCCCATATCATCATCTCCGTCCCTATGTTGGCTTCAATGAAAAGTAACAGTTGTTTTCTTAATACTTCCCAACCTCTTCACTTAAAAAAAAAAACCAACAAAACCAAATCAACAAACAAACGAACAACAGCAACAAAAACACACGAAATACACACAGGAAAAACAACCCCCCACCAAAACCAAACCAAAATCAAACCAGAAGAATCACAAGCAACTGTTCAGCAGATCTAGTAAATCAGTTAAGTGGTTTTGGTAAAATCCAGCATTTCTAATTACATGTGTTTTACCTCCAGACACATCTGTAAAAACTGAGAGGTGACTTAACTTACTCACTGAAATTATTGTTATTGAAAGGTCTTTTCCTTGTTGTCACTCTGCTAAAGCAACAACCAGACCTACTCATCACCCTGCCATCGCTCACATACTCTCAGCAGTGAGAAGAAAGGAGTCTGCTGCACATCTGATGCATGAGCCAAAGCCTGTTAGAAGAGTCAGGAAAATACAGTCTTACTGTTAGAGCTTTTTTTTTCAAGTTGGCACCTTATCAACAATGTCTCCACCCAAACCTAGCGTTGTTTGCAGCACTATGGAGTGTGCCTAAGAACAGCCAGGTGTCCTTAGCGTGACCTGTGAGCAAAGCAGGGCCCCCTGCTCAGCAGTGATGGTTTCCACACCACTGGGGGTCTGCACGACAGCACGGTCCTCGCTGCACGCTCTGCTTCCAGCACGGGCACTGCTGTAAGGACACAAATCCTGCATTTTGCTGGCAGACCACAAAGCGCTTGCACTGAGCCACTGCGGGATGCCAGGGCCTCCTCCAGGGAAGGGGGACTGGGGAGATAGAAAAGGGCTCCATCCCCCCGGGCACCTGCGTTTCGCAGAGGTTGGCACCCCGTGGCTGGCAGGGGATGGCACACGTTTCGCAGGGGATGGCAGAGCACTCGAAGGCCACGCAAGATTCCCAACCCGCCCCGCACGCCGCCGTCTTCCCGCGGGCTCTGCAGCGGAACCTCGGCGCGGTGCAGCGCAGGGACAACCCCGGGACAACCCGGCAAAGCCCAGCGAGCACGGCCGGCCCCGGGCATGTTCCCCGCAACCGCTCGGGTGGCTGTACGGGAGGTGACGGAACCACAGCGTCCCGCAAGCGCTGCCGTGCCCCGAGCGAGCATCCCCTCTGCGGTGGCGGAGGGCAGCGCCCGGGGTCCCGTCAGGGCGAAAAGAAGGGGGGGAGAAACAAAGCGGGGAGATCCCGGGCTGCCACCCCTCCCTCCGTCCCCGCCGCCACTCGCCTGGTTGGGGTCGGTGGCCCGGAAGACGTGGCAGGCCACGGGGGAGTCGGGGTTGTCGGGCTGCGCCTTGATCAGGTAGGCGAAGTAGGTGAGGTCGTGGCTGTTGTGGATGAAGCGGGAGATGTGCTGCGGCTTGTGCTCGAAAATGAAGACGGCGGGCGCGGGGCTGGCGGGGCGGCCGGGGCCGGCGGGGTGGCCGGGGCTGGCGGGTCCGGCGGGCACGCAGCGCAGGGTGGGCGAGCCCAGAAGCAGCAACACCTCGCGGGCGGGCACCCCGCTGCCCAGGGCGCCGCCGGGCTCCTGCCGCTGCCCGCGCCGGCGGATCTCGGCCATCAGCCAGGGCAACATGGGCAGCGTGGTCCGCCGGTCCAGGCACGACCAGCCCACGTACCACAGCCTGAAGCGCTTCTCTCCCGCCGGCGGCGCCTGCTGCGGCTCGGGCTCCGGCTCCAAGGGGTGGGAGAGCGGCTCTCCCTCCTCTCGCTTCTCCATGGCGAGTCTCCGGACGGAGAGCGCGGAGCTCCGCGGCCCCTTCCCCCGATCGCCAGGTGCAGGCGGCGGGGCCTGCGCTCGGCCGGAGCCGCTGCTAAACGCGCATCCCGCGGGGCACGTCCCCGGAGCCGCGCCGCTCCACCCTATCTACCCGCGCGGGGTCATCCCGTGAGGAGGGAAGGACGGCAGAGTCACCCTCCTCCTCCTCCTCCTCCTCCTCCTTCTGAACGCCCCGGGGAGGAGCGGAGAGTGTACGCCCCGAGCGGGCTCCGCGGCCCGGCCACCCCCGGGTAAGGGGCGGGACGGAGCCGCCCCGGCTTCCAAACAAAATACAACGTGGCCTCCGCTTCGCGCCCTGCTCAGCCTGGTGCTGCGGGACCAGCCGTACCGGGGTGTTGCCGGCCTCTCCCTGCGGCCCCGCAGTGTGACCGCCCGCAGAGGCAGGAGGCGGAGGAGGAGGAGGTGCGCGAAGGGAGGAAGGTCGCTTAACAGCGAAGAAGGTGGGGAGGCCGCTGGAGTTTCTCCCCGCTTGCAGAACCTCCCCAGCTTTTTTTTTCCAGTTGGTTTTGCTTCATCGAGCCGGAGGGGCGCTGGGGAGAAGCCTCCCCGAAGCCAGGGGTGCCCGCAGCAGCTCTGTGGCACCGCTGCCTCCTCCGGCCCCTCCAGCCGCAGGGAAAAGCAGCCCTGGCACGGCCGTGCGGAGCTGTTACGGCAGCGTCTCCCTGCCGAGTCGCTGTCAACTCAGAGCTTAATTAAGACTGATTGTAAAAGATTTTTTTTTCTAGATTTCTTTTTCTTGTGGAGCTTTTAGTTGGGGGGGGGGGGGGGGGGTCCCTCTCGCTATCGCGATAACAGCTCTTTTGTCAACGAAAAATCCGCCACCTACTGTAAACGTCGGTACTGAGTTTCTACCTGAGAAAGTAGCTGAACGAAGCTTTTCCAGTCTCAGAGCATCCGTATCCATTTTGTCAGTGTCCGTTTTAGTGACCTTGTGTTTCCATCTGGAGCACCAGCGGCGGTAATTCCCAGGAAGGTGGTATTATGGCAACTTTCATTCCTCTCTCCCAGAAAAATACAAGTAGCTTGAGCAGAAGAAGCTACTCTGTGTAATTTGAGGCTGGGTGCTAAATTCTTAGGGAGAGAGCTCGTGTAGCACAGCAGGTCGCAACCCACCAGAGGCTGAACTGACACAAAACCTGTCACATTATCAATATTTTAATAGCCTTACATGTGACTGTGCATTTCCTGAGCAAAGGGTGTTTTTATCTTCTTTTTCTCAGTTTCTAATCATCTGGTTTATGAGTTGTAATTTTATCTTTGTAACTTGGAAAAGTCCTCAAATACACCTCCTCCTGCAGCATCCTCAAATGAGCTATTATTAGAACAGGACAACTAATGCAAGAAATCTTACGTAGGCTGGAGAGCAGCTCTAATACTTGCTGCAATGGTACAAATTAAAGCCAGAAATTCTTTCCCAATATATTTTCACACACTTTTAACACCTCGACTGTGTTGCTGCACAGTAGGTTTTACAATTGGTGTAGTTAGAATAATAACAGCTGGAGTTTTTGGCTTGCAACCCTAAAAAATATCTCTCAGTCTCCACAGTTAGCTTTAACCCTTTAGCTGAGAATATTACTTGGGGTGCTGCTGTGCTCTGACACTGCAGGATGGCAGTTTGGGAGCCAGCAGGATTCTCAGCCAGCACACTTGGGAGAAGACTCCCTGGCAGCAGCGCTGGCACTGGGTTCATGCTGCAGTGAACTGCTCATTTTCTGCCGGTTCAGGTCTGTGAGCTGCCTCTAATTGAAGTGACAGTGCTCACACAGACACCACTGCTGCCACAATGGAAGCTGGGGGGTGAAGAGGGCAGCAAGGCCACTCACTCCTCTGGGGAATGATTGGTTAGATGATTCACCCAGAGCATGAAGCTGCAGTTCAGTCACTTTAGCATAAAGCCCAGTTTCCCAGGGAAGTGAACTGAACACTGGGCTTGCACTGAAGCAGAGGCAAAACCCCCTCCTCCATTCAGCTGCAATGATTTTAGGTGAGATAATCATGACTTGGCTCTAAGGAAGCAGCCTAAGGGGGAGGCTGCAATGTAATGAATTGCTGCAGTTGCTCACAAACACCATCTCCAGGACTAGTAGATCCCTTTGTATTGTTTGCACATGACTTACTGAAACCAGGTTGCAGGCAAGCACCTCTTAGGTGCTGTGGTGATACAAATAATTCATAATAATCAGGAAATGTAAAGACAACGTGAGTGCATTACAAAGCCAAACAACCAAAACAAAAACGCACACAAACCCCCCAAACAAACAACAAACACAAACCACCCAACAGCAAAAAGAGTCTGAAATTCACTCGAGTAATCACAGATCCATTGATGTTCTCACATTGTTCAAACAGAACAAGAATCCTTCACTTTGAGATGGTACAGAGCTGTTTTCTGCTGCTAAGGACACAGCTCGGTTTTTGCAAATTATCAAGTAGAACAAAATGTGGAAAATTAATCTGAAATTCTTAAACTATGCCAGTTATGTAAAGTTGTTAGGTTTCCCCTTCAGTTGGGTGATTTGCTTAATATGAGATCTGATTATTATCTTATTTTGACCTGATTTATTTTTATTATTGAAGCCTTTGTACAAATCCCTTTTAAGATGAAATTAATCTACCTCTGTCGTCAAAGTTAAATTCTTAGATGTTAAGCCAAAATTTTATTGTTTTCTTCTTGCTTCAGCTTTTTATGTCCCAATCGATTCTTCATAGTAATCCCTCTTAGCAGTCCATTACCTTTATCCATTTACTTCATCATTACTTTCTTGTCCTTCAGAATCATAGAATGTTAGAGGTTTATTTATAGACACTGATGAGGTCCCCCCTCAGTCTCCTCCAGGCTAAAGAGCCCCAGCTCTCTCAGCCTCTCCTCAG
>JAOEGS010018576.1:0-10859 GCA_025447755.1 Corythornis vintsioides | reverse complement strand
CCCCGCAGCACCGCCCCCCAGCACCGCTCCCCCCGGTCCCCGCCAGCACCGCCCCCCAGCAGAGCTCCCCTCGGTCCCCGCAGCACCGCTGCCCGTCCCTCCGGCTCCATTCACGGGCCGGTGGCGCCCCCCGGCGGCGGGCAGAGGGAGGGCGCCGAGCGGGACAGGAGCTCCCGTCCAACCCCGCCAGGCTTCCGTCGGGGCCCGCGGCCGCTGCTCTCAGAAAGCCGCTCGCAGCGTGAAGGGGCGAGAAAGCAGACGAGTCGGGAAGGGTGGGAAGGGGGAGAGGAAGGGACGAACCCTTCGTGCAGAGTTTAGGACTCCGTGTTCCGATTGCTCGGTCAGATTTCAGGCTCGTACTGGCCCCGTGTCAGCTGTAGGCACAGCCATGAGCTGCAGAGCAGGACGAGGTCCAGCGCTGGAAGTGCCTGATGGTGCCAGTTTCATAGTTTAATTGTTTAACAGCGTGACGGCTCCTGGGCATCTCTTCGCAAGAGCTCAAGGACACTCGTTTCTCATAAACTGAATGAAGTTGTCTTTATTTCGGTACTAGACCAGATACCTGCACGAGTACCCAAACGCTGGAAAGAAGGTGATCACCAGCAGCCAGACATTCCCAGACTCTTTGGAAGTGAGGCAGCTGCTCTTTGGGACACGCGGCAGCTTCAGCTGGCTGCTATTGATAACATGCACTTTCCAAAAGCACCATCTCCTCTGCTGATAAACTTGCAAATACTCTTGACCTATTAACCCCCTTGCCCAACTGTTGAGTTGCATTTTCTCTTTAGGCATTTGGATGTGAGGATTTAGTTTCTATCCAGATCTAAAATGTAAAAGCAATATTTCTAAGAACAATAAGTAAAACAAAATTAATTTCCTGAATGAACACAGCAAGAACACCAATACAAATGTGGTGCAAACAATAGTTTTATAAGAAAAGACATCAGAGATTACAATTAAGTATCCTTGCATGGAAAATTAATTAACACAAATTAAGTATTTTTATTGATTATGCACTGCAATAGTATTTTTTACAATGTACTGTGGATTTTTTCATCAGAAAATAACCAAGATTTTAATAGTTAAAATCAACTATTGCAAATAATGAGGATGGATGAAAATACATATATTTAAAAGTTAAATCAGACCAATTCGTTTAAAGTAATACTTTTGTACTAAATCTACAACTGGATTAACATGAGTGGAGACTGAAACCACTGGGTCCCTTGGGGGTGTAAGAATCTCATAGACTCTCCCTCAGCCCTAAGTGGTGCTCAGGGGACAATCTATCTCCCATTCCTCTCAGCTGACCAGCTTCGCTTGATTTCTTGGTGTGGAGTAAGACTTCGAAACAGCAAATAATTCACTGACTCCAAGGCAGAAGGATTTCATTCTTACCTTTAACTCTTGTGTTCCAACCATGCTCCTCCTAAGCTCTTTTACACGTCAAATGCACCAACGGATTTCATTTTGAGTGTTTCCATACATTGCAGTAATTAAGTGGGTTGTTTTCCATCAGCTCTGTTGCTATGTACATTCACAGGCTGAGTACTTACTAAGCGATGCAGAAGGCATTTCTGAAATGCATAAACATTTACTAACACTCTTCTGCCTGCTTGTTTCTTAGACAAGTGTTAAACACATTAAGACCATGCACTCCAACCCTACCATTTTCTATGCTAAGCTGAATCAATTGAAAGAGGGACAAACTGAAATACAAAAAACAAGATTTTAATTCATATTTATGCTTTTCATAACATCGCCCATTTCTGGTGTAGGTATGTAACAATAATATTGCAGATAAACAAGAATTTAATGGAATGTTTTAGCTGGTTCTGAGTCCAGAGTAATTGAAGCTATTTTGTGTTTCTGGCACCTTTTTTTTTTTGTCATTGTTTTCTAAAGCTGCATTGCCAGGGCAGAATAAAACAGGATGTTCTGCATTTCAGTGCTGTAAACCTTGAATATTGTTTCCATGTGGGTATCACTCCAGATTTGGCCTCTGTGCTTTCCTGACAGTTAGTTGCATCTGCTTTACGTATGAATATGCTAAATGCCTTATTCACATGTATATATGTATTTGACTGTATGTTTTGTACAAAGGAAGAAATAAACCAACAAAAAGTGTCAGCTCTTTGAGCATTGAACTATGAAGTATATTCAGCACTGTGTTACACAGGCAAAACTGTGCTGCTCCCAGTGACTTACCTGCATCTCCCTGGGAAGTGTTTCACTGGTCAGTCCATCATGTCATCTATCACTACGGTGTCTTTAATATAGTCATTTAGGAGGCCCCTTCATTCCTTACACCACAAAGGATGGCCCTTCCAGTGTATTTTTAATTACTTATTAAATCAGTCATAAAGCTAATATCACACAGTATCATGTCTGCATTCATCAAATGCAGGAGGACAAATTACAGCAAACTGCTTCCTCCAGGCCCTGCCTTCTCTGAGAGATTTCCAGTCAGTGGCACGAGAAGAACTCAGTTTGGTGTTTATTTATTTAGATGATTTCAGTTCAGTGATGGTATTCAGAGAGTACTGGTACTAGTCTGACCTCTCCTAATGAGAAATGGCTTCTTATATTAGCAATGTTTAGAGAGGACTGGTTCTAGCTCAGATCTACTAATCTAGTGGAACAATGGAAACGATGTCCCTGGAGAGTGTTACAGCCATGAAATCATTATCTACCTCACCAGGTATGTTTTCCTTAGCAACTATTTATTTCTTTAATTACTCTAACTGATTTTTTGTCATCGTGTAATGCTCTGAGAGTAAGGAATGATTGTGGCTACAAATAGGTAGAGCTGGGAAGTAAATCATTTAAAAGCAGGGATATAAATAGAAAGGAACTGGCCTTTTAATGAGAATTGGATTTCTTAAAAAAGGCAGTTTTATCTTATCTATATCTGATATTTAATACTAAAATTTAAAAATATAGATGCAATGGTCTTAGTCCTTTATACATATATATATATATATATATATGCACAAACACATTTATATTAAAACATTCCTAAATAAAGTTGCTTTGTTTCAAAGAAGCTGGTTCATTATTTCACAACAGAATCCTGATCTGTTCAGGAAGCATTCCCCAGTGAAGCCTGTACAAATTTTGCTGGATTAAAGAGGTCAAGAAGAGAAATTTAACTAAGTGACCCTGTATATTTGTCAGGTATCACATTATGTCTTAACGTGACCATCCCTGTCACAGCAATGGACTAACCACAGAGACTTGTGCATGCAAGTGGAAGCATTCCTCTGATCCATGTGGCTGAGGGGTCCCCAGTGAAGGGATGATGATCCAGTGAGGCAAAAAAAAATCAAAACACTTTTAAAAATCACTAGCCACAAGCTGCTACTCGCAGAGTATTATCATACAGTGTTCTCTGAGCACCTAATGAGATTCAACATACGATGAAAGGTTAATAGCCAAGGGTTCCCTTACATTGGGTAACCTTTCAACTATTTCAATGTAATTACTCCCTGCAAAGAAGCACACAATATTAATTGGCAAGAAAATCCGAAATGGTGCAGTGCCAAGATCTGAATAGGAACATTTTGCTAACTCTTCTTAGTACCATGTATGTCAATACACACTGGGACAGCAGGGTCTGTGTAGGTGGCAGACAGGCTTATGGAGAAGATAAGCTTGTGCCTGGAAGGACAAGGTATTCAAAGGTATTGAAAGGTTAAGCTGCATTAGCTAAGATGTGATCTGATCCCATTGTTGTAGGCAGTGGAATAATTCATGGTAGTGGAGAAGGTTAAGACTGAATACCTTGTCATTAGGCCAGTTGCTGATGCTCTCCTTCTCTCCCCCACAGACACAAATGGTACTGAGTAGAGAGGGGTGCTGAGATTCCCACTGAGGAGTGGGTCAGTGGGAAGCTGCCAAGCAGGAATCCTCAGCTGCTGCTGTGCTCTCTCCCAGCACCTATCTTTCCCAGAAGGTTTAGAAGATGTAGAGGTCAGCCACAAACTTTCTGCCAATGCAGCAGGACAAACATTCAGAAGCTTAAACTCTCTTAACAAGCAAATCTGATACGAATGCAGAGGATCATAGTAAATGAGTCTGGAAAAGGCACTGAGAGGCCATTCAGTTCATCCTCCATTAGTTAAAGCACAGCAGGACTTCAAAGATAAACCTTCCTTACCATACTTAGTATTAAGAGCATACTGTGGGGAGCTGTTTCCTAATGGCTGACAATAGATAATAGCCTGGTTTAGGTGAGTGGCATGTTGTCCATAGCTGGACTATGAGCACAGCAGTCAGAAATAAGTTGGATTGACAGAGTCTATTCTGAAGTAAAAGAAAAAATTATTTAGGAAAGAAAAATAAAACCACAATGCCAGAGAAGCCTGTATCTGGATGATTCCACAAGAATAGTATCAGTTTAGTACCAAAGATTGTTTGCTTAACTGGCATCTCTGCAAACTCTAAACCTGAGAGTAAAGAATCAGGACTAGGAGATTCCTTCCCACATGGGACTGTCAGAGGGGCAAATCCCACCTTGCTAAAATAACTTATGCCATTATGGTGTGTAAGCACTTATGGTCATGTTAATTTTTCTACCATTTCTAAATTTTAGAGCAAATTAACTCCATGGTCATCATCATCACTGCTCCCCACTCCCCTCACCTTCCCAATCTCAATGCCTTCATATCCAGACTGGCAGATTGTGGCATTCATCACAACACTTTCTTCTCCAAAAGAAAGAGCTCAAGAGGCAAAACTTTATCCAGGACACAGTCAGGGAACACACCAGACCCAAGGAGATAGGTAGCCCAGGTTATATATCCTTCCAAGAGAATGGGTCTCTCATCTGCATCTCACCTATCACAGGCGTTGATGGACACATGGAAATGTTGAGATTTTGTAGAAAAATAGTCAGGCAAGAGCTTAGCTTGCAGGCATTAAACTACTGCCTGTATCACCTGTTAGGACATTTATGAACTCCACATGATCTGACTTTAAAAAAGACATTAGTTTCTTTTGCACAAGTCACAGTTGGGTAGTCAGTAAAGGGGGAAATAGAAGGAGCAAAACAATGCAGATTTAAATCGGCATTTCGTAATGCAGACTTGTGGCTGCTGCTTCCCAATATGTTGAATGCTGACAGTTCCAAATACCAGAACTCAAGATTTATTTGGATTACAAATAGATGTTGCTCTGTGCTTCAGTATCAAAGCACTCTGTTGTGTAAACAGAAAAATATTGGGGGTTTGTTTCTACATTTCTACATGTTATTTGAAAGCTCCTACCCACTCTTTGCTGACAGCCTTTTTCATCTGTTGGAGCTCAATGTCTCTCTGAAGTATCAACACTTCTACAGCCTGGAGAGAGGCTTCATAGGAAGCTGTTAAAATATCTCTTCTCATATGCCCTTTCCTCCACTCTCATGGATGCTTTCCAGCTGGCCTCACTACTCGTTAGTTCTCAGCCACCCCAGTTTATTGAACATGTCTTGGTTTTGGCATTGTCCTCATTGCTGTTACAACGTCTTTCTCTCTGGAGAAATGTGTTTACTCGTTCCAGTGTCTTATATGTTAAAAAAAAAAAATAATTAAAAAATCCAACAGTATATAATCTGTTTAGGATTTTTAAACAAATAGTTTATTAAGCACAAATTATATTCTGAAGCAACACTCAAGTTCTTTCCATCCTTTGCTATTATATTTCCTAGAGTGTGTTCAGCTGGTAAGCCTTACCCCTTTTTCCTTTACCCACTGCCCAGTTCTCTTTGGAGTGTATTATGGTGGTATGCTGCTCAAGACACATCACAACATGAGAATCAACTGCATCATGATCTTCTTTCTCAGTCAAGAACAGCAGCAGCTGCAAGATGAGCTCCCTCTCTTTATGCTGGGAGTAGTTGCTGAGACTATTTTCTAATCAATACTATAGGATCTGCTTCTGGAACCTCCAGAGAAGCTGAGAAGGCAGCCAGGGGTTGTGCTCCTTGACTCCTGCCCCACTCTTGCAGCTCTGCTGTTTGAGAGCACTGGCTGTGTGCCCACAGCTCTGTCCTTCATGGTCACCTTGGGTGGCATTTGGCTGGGAGCTGAGATACCTTTGGGTCCCTGCATGTGAGCCCAGCTTCTGAATGCCTGCAATGGCTGATGAAGATCTAGGTAATGAAACCAGCAGTGCCTGAGCAGTTCAGCCACCCACCCTTCCCAGGGCTGATTTCACACTGGACCCTGGAGACATTTGTGTGCCCTGCAGTAGCTGAGACCTCGTGTGGTGCTGTCAGCTGCAGCCCAGGACCCACACACACTGTCCCATCCTGAGCTGCACTATACACTTAGAAGGAGACAAGCCCCCAGTGCTGTTCTGGATGCCACAGACACCCTGCTAGACCCTCTGCTGTTGTAACACCAGTAGGTGAGTCTCCTCCAGGTCCCCTGTTGTATTTCCAGCCCCGAGCAAATGCAGCCCAAGATGGGGTGAGAGGCCCAAGGACTGAGCACTTTTACTTTTCATCTCTGGTATTTTTGCCAGCTAAGTCTTCTCCTGGTGCCAAGCTTTGTAGTCTGCTCTTGTAAACACCTAATTACTGGGGACCAGAATGAAACCAGCAAATGGTCTGATGTTGATCAAAAGATGTTTAGATAGTAATGATTTCCAGTCTCAACCCATCTGCCTTTGGGTCTCAAACCCCAGCAGAGAGATAAAGATTGTGACAGTTTTCTGCCTAACTCTGTAATATAAATCATACAGCATTTTTACTGCCTAGCCATACAATTAATGTCTCTCATGCACCAGAGTTTTGTGACTGCCTTTCAGGAGCTGCATTTACAGACCAATAGCTAATTAAGTTGAGGTAAACAAAAGTTGTGATTCCCCTCTTCTTTCCCAGAAATCTGGCCATTTAGTTAAGTTTATTTAAAGAAATAATAAAATCCTGTCTTCTTGTCGTTGGAAGATTTCCTCTATTTGATTATTTTAATAGAAGATAATTTCTTGGCATTAGTCTTCTAAAAATTCAGGCTATTTATGAAAATGTCTGTCTGATTTAGGAGTCTAAGTTTAGGCATTTCTTTCTGAAAACCTCAGCCAAAAGGAGAAGGTGCACTAACCTCCCAGTGCACTGTGCTCAGTGGTCCCAGTGCAATGCTCCACACTTAGCACAACACACTATATTTAGCAAAATGTGCCCTACTATTCCTAAGAGATGACTGAATAAACCTTGATAACAAAGTTGGCTTGTCTCCTTTGGGACCTGTAACTTCCCACTGAGCCATAGAGATCATGAAAATGTTTTAATTATATAATTCCCTTTTGCATAGTGTTATGAGAGATAAGTTTGTGTGTGTGTGTGTGTGAACCTTTCTATTATAAACTTCAGGTTCCAGAGTGTTAGTGATCCACAGCAAGTGCTCCTGTTGAGATGGAACAACATGGAACCATTTTGCTATGAAATAAACATGTATACTCAGCTAAAGAACACATCTGCAGCCTCAAGGTTCTGGTGGAATCACAAGCTCCTCCTTACACCCCTGCAGCAACAGAAGCTGCCCACAGTTACTGGGAACAAACTGTCTCCAAAGGTGAGACAAGTTCTAAGAAGCACTAAATCTCCCTCTTTCCCTCGTATTCCAACAAGCATCTCTGAATATCTACACCTCATGTTACTCTCATGCATGAGAATGAGAGCAGGACATCTGCACGGGAACTTTTAGAGTTTAGTTACCTAAACTTAACTCTGAATTTTAGAGGAAACTTAATTTGGGAGTAAAAACATTTTGGGCAGATTGCAGACTTCAGAACCTGCACAGCCCAGTTTTCTTGGTTAAAAGGGAAAACTTACGTGGAAAATGGAAGACAGCCATCTACAAGTATTTACAATTATTTTTTTTTGCTGCTGTTTCAGATACTGTTAAAACTGGACAAACAAATATATGTTTGTTTTGGCCCTGGAAGTCCTCTAGAAAATTTTTAACCCGAAGAAATTAAGAGACAGTTCAAGTTGTTTCTGGATCCTTGTGGCAGCTGAAACACTTCTGGCTTAGCATGGATAAAGTTCCCTCAATTGAACACTTTACTGTTCTTTTTTTTACAGAAAACATTCTACTGCTGCTCCTGGTGAAATCACACAAACTTCCATCTCTGGGTGAACTTCACTGACAACCTCAAAGAGTTACTTCTCCATACATGGGAAGGATAGCATTTCATTAGATTGACATACAAGACACTTTATTCATCTCTTATTTTACACCTCCACTAGCAGTCAAATGCATGCTGCTGATCAACAGAGCACCTCTGCTGCAATGTGCTTTTACACATACTTATTTATAATTTTTATAACAATTAAATTTGGAAGTCTTAATTTAGGTAACTCTGAATTTCCCCTCCTCCTGTAGTCTTTTCTCTTGTATCTCTCCATGCTCTGATAATATGTAAAATTCAAGTATTACCAGATTTTACGTCTTCATTCCTTTCCATTTTATTTCCATGCCCACCAGATAACATCTTGCCTTTTTTTTGCAGCCATCAAACACCCAACAAGAGAAGGGAGAGACAACTTCAACAATGAAAATACAAAAGCTGGTAAAGCAACTGCAAAACAATAAAATACTGTGGAGGGAAAAATAATTCCATGCAGAGGAAAGATCTTTATATTTTAGAAAATTCAGATTGGTGGATTGGGAACTTGAAAGAAAAATAACAAACCAACAACAACCATTAGCAAAGGAGAAATGTACCCCTCTTTGGCAGCTGTCTCTAGGACACAGCAGGCTCCATGCAATGGCAGTGACTGTTTTGTGAGCTGTGAACTCTGTACAGACAGAGGGATTCCCTGAGAACCTAGGACTGCCTGGCTGGGTTCTCAGGGGGATGACACCTTCTTCCCAGCACCTCACGAGCCCCTGCAAGTGAATTTGGCTTGTCACAACATTTACACAGAGGAATCCCAGACAAACAGCTTTTTCTGCAAGGGTGTATCCTTTAGAGGAAACAGGTATGAGTGTGCTTTAGCTTTGCCTGTGCTTGGGGAAAACCACAATCAGTATTTTTCTATTGGAAAACCTGGAGCAGCTCTTAAGAAACACTGAGACAAGACCAAAACGTACTGCAAACTGTATGTGCTGCCCACCAAGTCTGAAGACTTGAATACTCACATTCAGAAGAAGTACAGTACAGTCAAGAAATTCTCCTCAGTGTGTTTCTGGAGAAGCCAGGATTACTATGATCTGTACAGCAGAACTGAACGAGTACTGAAAAACCAGGTGGAAAGGCTGAGACAAGTCAGCCTAGAGAAGGTGGTGTTTATTATTAAAAGGAACTTCTCTAAAATAATCACACAAGCATGCACATGAAAAGATACATTGGTTCTGACTTACTCATCACCTAAATACCTTATTTAGGGTCAAGTCAGGTTGATCAGATTGGTTTTGTCTTTGAAATTGTGATTCACTCTAGCAACTATGAAGGTCAACCTCCAGCTCTTTGATATGTAGCAGAATTGGGTAAGACTGGGAGAGTAAGAAAGGACAGTTTAATATGAAAGATGCAGAAAAAAAATAAAATCATACTTTCTCATAGTTCAGAGCAGTGATAGCCAAGGTGAGCAACAGTAGAAAAGAGTCATTTTTGCTCTGGGATCTGGAAAAAGAAGAAAAAAGTACAGATAAGATCAGACACTTGAGGTATCTCTGATGTTTTTAATTCTGAGTTTCTGAACTTTTTTCATGGTGTCTTTTAGGAAGATAGTGCTGTTATATTTTCTATTATTATTTGTCCTCAGACTGGAACTGGTGAAATTTTTCTACATGTCAGGTTAATGGGATCTATACATACATTCAGCAGCCAAGAAAACACAGCCCAGGGCACAGTTCTAGGAGCAGGTAGTTCTGAGCTACCTTCTCAATGGAGAAAGCAGAATATGCTCTGTACACCTGGAGTCTCAGAGAGCATGAGGTAACCTACAACTGCAATAGGGAGGATGAAATCTTCATGTTTCTTCTGTGTGATTATTGTTTGAATAGTCATTTCTCTTAAAATATTATTATTTTTTTTTTTTTTAATTCTACCAAAGCTGTCACACTACTGAGCTTTCTTTGTTAACTTTAAAAACATGTAATTTTAAAAGCTTAAATAATGAAAAATAGGGTGGCAAGGAAAGTGGAGTGCTCATTACCTATCCAACAGAAAATGTCCTCCTTGTTTTGGGGGTGATGTTTAGAATAATCCAGCTCAGGGGAAGCCAGGACAGAGTTCCCATGTCCTCAGCTTCAGGGGGCATTCCCATCCTTTAAAGAAAAAATATAAACAAACAAACAAGCAAAAACCAAAACACACACACACAAACCCAAAACAATCAACCTAAACAAACAAAATCCCCATTGATATAATTTCTAATAACAGTAAATAAAAAAATAAAGTGTACATGATCTTGAAATAGAAAATAATAAACTTTACCTATAAGCTCTTCTGGGGAAAGGTTCCATTTGTATTGCCCAGAAATTAAAAGTGGGACTGCAGAAAGAAAGCAATGTCCTAACATCAGGGTAACAGCTCACTGCAGAAAGCTCTGATTAAGGATGGTAATTAAGCACTGCTGTAGCAGTCAGGCAAGACAAGCAGACCACTGGACTATGGCACTGCTAGCACTCCACAGCTTCACATTACTGACCATTTTATTCTTAAAATTTTGTATTTTTTTTTCACATTAGCAAGGAGTAAAAATACATGTTGCAGGGGGGCTGCACTAGATGCCCTTTGGAGGCCCCTTCCAGCCCTAAACATTCTCTGATCCCAAAATAAGCTGTACCATATTCCCCAAAATCTACTCTGAGACAATCCACCCATCCACCCATCCACCCACCCACCCATCCATCCACCCACCCACC
>JAOEGS010018575.1:0-16169 GCA_025447755.1 Corythornis vintsioides | reverse complement strand
TTATTTATTATATTTATATATGGTCCCCCCTCAGTCTTTTCCACATTGAGACCTGAGTCCCTCAGTTTTGCCTCATGAAAGAGATGTTCTAGTCCCATAAAATTCACCAATGTAGACAATTATTCCTCACTAAACTTCAGCTCCTCCGACCAACAGTAGTACATTTTATGAACTATTGTGAGAGGAAAACTAGAAGTAAAAAGAAAAATCATTAATATAAATGGTGCTTTTCTATACACATAGCCATGGGTTGAATTACGAAGGTTTTTTTCCCTCTAAGGTTTGCTTTTCATCTCTGTGAATATTACACTGGGAAATAATTTTGTAGCTATTTTTTATCAGGTGCATAAATAGCATAAATTAGCTATATTGACTTCACTGATGAGCATGGATTTATAACCCAATGGAATAGACAGCATATACATGTAACATAGCATAGTATAAAAGCTTTCTTGATCAGCAGAGGTTATCTGCATAAGAAGGCATATAAGAAAGTATCTTGAATCAAGGACTCAGAACTTGGTGGGAACTTTACCACTGCCTTCTCTGGAGCTAATGGGGAATATTCACACTACCCAATTTTAGGCTACTAGATCAGATCAGAAAAAATAAAAAAAAAATAGAAAAAGTAAAGTTGATTTCTTACTAGTCCAAATCCTTGTTTAACAGAAAATAAAGAACTATGTTGTGCTAAGTTTTTTTGTTTTTTTTTTTTTTTTTCAAATTATGTTCATACTCTAGGGAAAAGACTAACTAGAGGCTAACATGGCTTGTATGAGCATCAGATGATTAACCTACTTTATACTGCTCTCACTACACTGCATTGGTTAATCATTATCTTTTACCAGTGTCTATAAAATTTAGATAAACCAGCATTCATTTATTTTCTATATTTAGAAGACCTTACACAAACTAATATTATTTTTCCTTTATTTTCCATTATACTTGTCATATGGTATGTGTATAGTAGGATTAATGTAAGAAAAAATGTAATCTCTATCCTCAACTAAATTCACATGAGTTAACTCTTTCTTATCTTTACTCTCCCTCTAGATTCACTGTCCATTACTGTTGAATGAGCTAACTATGTGTTTCTCACTGGCAATGAACAAACTTTAACATTCAGTCAGGTATTTTTCCCCACTCAGAATCTGTTTTATCAGCTGATGCCTTCCTGAAGCATTAGACAACTGATTGGCAAGTCTGTTAAAGAGAAGGCATTCTGTACTACTCTGTCCAGAATGAAACAGTCTGTTATCATAGCTGTTTTCTGAGACAATCCTGAGTGTGTGATGATTACATAGTGTGTTTCAGCTCACAAAACAACTGGGAGAATTATGAGATCATCATGAGATCTACAGGAAGTCTCGAGAGGGGCTGTTTACAAGGGCCTCTGGTGAAAGGACGAGGGGTAATGGGTTTAAATTAGAGTAGATTTAGACTGTGTATCAGGAAGAAGTACTTTACCTTGAGGGTGGTGGATCAGGGGAATAGGCTCCCCAGGGAGGTGGTTGAGGCACCATCCCTGGAGATATTCAACATGAGGCTGGACAAGGCTCTGAGCAGCCTGGTGTAGTTGAGGGTATCCCTGTTCACTGCAGGGGGGCTGGACTAGATCACCTTTGGAGGTCCCTTTCAGCCCTAACTATTCTAAGATTTTATGATTCAGTTATTAGGCATTTGTTTTCTAATGGTGGATATTTTGAGGGGAAAAAAAAAAAAGTTTTTTCAGGTTCATTTCCAGGCCCACCCGCTGCAACCCTGAAGTCACAGCACAATTAGAGATATCTAATCTACTCTTCCTTTCATATATTACAAAACCATAAACATTGGTTTTCACCTTTTTAAGATGATATTTAAGAAACTTTTTAATAACTGGTAGAATTATTTTTCAAATGACATGGGAATTTGCAAGGGCCAGTTCTGCTATATGTGCAATAGATCTGCAGTTCGCAGGGGAGTCTGACGAATGGACATCTATTATTTAACTGTAAAGTTTTCTTTATTCTCCAATTATCATTTTAAAAAAGTATTTTTGAAAGAAAATACACTAGCAGATTCTTACAATACTATGCATACTTGAACTATAACAACATAAGTGTAGTAGTCATAAGATGCTAAACTAAGAATTAAGAAGTATATCCTTTATCACATTTTCAAAAGGTTTTATGTAAGAAAGGAACATACAGTTGTGCTTATGAGTATGTCTCATTGTACCAAGTGTTTCTGGTAAAAAAACTAAGTAGAAATATTATTAACTGGACATATATTTAGACATCCCTGAGAAAACATTTTTTAGCAAAATAAAGACAAGCAGTTTATAAAATTGTTTATATACAATTAGATATATACAACTAGAAAGTTGCAAAGAAGTGTTGTTTGTTTTTTTTGTCTCAAGGAATGTCATCACAGTACCAGTCCATGGCATTTCCTTTGGAAGAAGCTATCTATGCACAGTGCTGGGGTACAGCCAGGCTTCAGTGCCTCAAATTAAGGAACCAATGAGAAAAATCTTAGATTTAGGTCCATATACAGTGCTAGATCAAACAGAAGATGTAATTTCTATTTATATGTTCCAAGTTCTACAAGAATACCTAATTCTTGTAATTCATGGGACCACCAAGGTAAAGAAAATAGTTCTTCCTGGACTTAAGACAATTACTTAATTACATTATCAAGAGTAATCCACAGGAATAGTTGCTGCTTTTTTTTTTTTTTTCATCTTCCTGTGCACAAAAAAAAGATCTCTTTCCTTAGTTGCTTAGTTACTTGCAAACTTAAGTACTTACTGAAAACAACTCCTTCACTAGTGTTGATGTGGCAGAGGGAGAGAGCAAAAGGCACTGAACAACATGTCCTGCATGTAGAATAGAAGGAAGGTCACCTGGTAAGAGTGCTCAAGAGACTAAGAAATAGACTATACTGTGTGCTATAAAAGCAGGAAAATTAAAATCAAGAGCTCCTGGCTGTCTGATTCTGTGGTAACAACTTCTTTACTTAACTCTGACTATAGATTAACCTTGAGCATGTAAACACAGTACATTAGTTGCAAACCACAACCTGCCTCTTAACTGCTCAAAGCATCACTGCACTATGGTCAGCTGTCTCCAGCAGGAGCATCACAGCCATGCACACAAGCCTGTCAGACATGCCTGTGCTTAAACACCTGCTTTATTTATACTGCCTCCAGATATCTAGTGCTAGAAGTAGAAATGTCAACTGAATAATTAAGACAAGGATATATTTGTGGCTAATTTTGAAGTGGTTTTTGTTTATGATAATCCCATCACATCTAAGAAAATAATTACATCTCGGGAGCATTTAGCAAAAAAACCCAAACAAACCATCACATGTAGAATTCATGCATAATATTATTTTAAATCTACATTTATTTCCAAATAAGTGTTATGAAAGGAAAAAAATTCTTACCAGTCAAAATTCTACATGAATACTAAGTATACATTGTGTATTATACATGTAACCAACTTGCATTAGAAGAGGTTAAAAAGTGAGGTTTTTTAGAAAGAAATTTTGAGGAGCTGCTGTAAATTCTTGAAGTGATAAGAATGATCTCCTAAGTTGACATAATAATTTCCTTATGATCCTAAGATATTTTTAAAATTTCTGCACCAAGAGAAACTATTAACCTTCTTTTTTACTCCATCCATTCTACTTCCACGTATTTGATTTCACGTGCCTGCTATGTCTAATTCATGTAATACAGACTTGTTCTTTCACCTCCTGCATAGTTTCATGCTCCTTGGCCACAGTGGTAGTGTGTCATGTATTTGCTGGGCAGCTCCAACACCAGTCCTGGACCACACATGCTGGAGGTAGCAGATCAGATGTGTCAACTAGTTTTGCCTGCAGAAAATTGTTCTGGGAGAGGGGCACCACACACTGTACTTCAATGGGAAAATGTTAACTGTGGAGTTGGTTTGTGCCACCTCCCTTCTAGTCATGGACTCTCTCCATGCACAGGGATGTTATTTGCCTGGCATCTCTAACTTTACTGGTCAGATTTGTGAAACAAAGGAGATCATTGTGTTGAATTTGATAGGCTCTTAAGCTGTGCTAGTATTATTTTAAAATTATATGCTTACTATTTAGCACTGAAAATAATGTAAAGCAATCTACTCACTAACTAGTGCATTTTTATGCTGTCCAGGATCTCTCATGTCCTCCTGTGTGCTGTGATTGCAGCTGGATTAACTTCATGTTTGACAGCTCAAACACTGATTGTGCATCTATTGCCAAAAATGCACAATCTATGTGGGAGTCCATAATGCAGGTGGTCAGCTCACACAGAACTCTCTGTGGCCTTGCCTAAACTGCTGCCTATGCCTTGGTGAACAGATGCTTTGCTTGGATATGTTTCTGTACTGCAAGCCTACTTTTAACCACCTTGTAGACAGGGCTCAGTAGTAAACCTTTCATAGCAAATCAACTCAGTTTTAAAATCCGAATGCTAATGTTTCTGTTGTGCCTCACATGCTACTATGATGTTATCTGATAGAGATAAAAGGTACATTTGCTGGTGAAGTAGGTTTTGGCTCTGAAATGCTGTGCTAATACCTGCTGGAAGAAGCATTTTGGGTCAGTACTAATACACGGAATCCTGTGTATTTTTTTGTTGTTGTAGTTGTTACTTAGTGTGGGATGTAGCATGCTCTCAGTATTTTTGATGTTATTATTCTATCTGATTAATGACATAAAAAAACTAGTAAAGTTTCCAGCTCAATAGTCAACCGAATTGAGTACACTGTAAAGCTGGAAGTGGCCACAGTATAAATCCATATTGGCAAAAGTGAGGTATTTTTAGCTAGCAAACATGGTGTACCAATCTTGCAACTTTATTTCAGTCCTCCTTGTTGAGGAACAGTCAGAAAATTCTCTTTTCTGTTGTGAAGCATCTCGTTTCTGAGTCTCACTGCCAGGCATGTATTGATCAGATCCAGTGGAAAGTGCATGTTGACTTTTTGATAATTAATTCCTTTTTACAAAACAAACATTCCATTTTACAAAGGTAAGATACAGACTGTAGCAGTGAATCCAGAGTATGCTTTACAGGTTCTAAAGAACCTACAGGTTAACCTATAGTTTAGGTGTTATGTGTAAAAAGCCAAAGGTTAGTAAATGCTAGTTGTAGTTAATCACTTAGTGTAATATGTGACACAATGCTCTAGGTGTGATCTGTTGAGACTAAGCATTGCTTCAAGCCAAAGCAATTAAAAAAAGTTAATTTAACATTTGGGACAGCTCTGGTGACCTGTTAGCTTGGCCATACCCTCACACTCTCTAATCGTACAGTAGTTTTCCCACTATTTCAAGCTGAAAGAGAAATTCTATAGGATATTTTCATTCTCTTAATATTTTTCTTTTGAATTTTATGACAATATAATATCAGCATGGTGAAACTGAGCTATGACATTGCCTGGAATGTCCTGATTCTACCAAACCTTGTCCTCCCTGAACATGTGTTCTTACTGAGAATGAAGACACGAGGCATAATCTGAGAGCTGCTTGTATGTCATCACCTGATACCATTTCATGTTTTGCAAGTATTTGGGTATCATCATGGTACAATCACAAAATAAGCTTACATTGTCTGGGAAAGCTTCTGCATGCTCTTCTTTCCTTACCTTTGCTGGCATAGTTCTCAGCTGGTGTGTATGTTTATGTTCTCCTAAGGTCAGGCTTATCAGTGAGCTTTTAAGATTTCACATTCTGTCCATAAAATTATTGCAGCAAGCAAGGTATTAATAGTGTGTACAACTTATCATATCTTTGCTACTACAAAGGTTTAATTGCCTTGATAGCAAAATAATTTAAATTACAAATGATGACAAATAGAAAAGGCAAAAGAAGAATTTGACTCAGTGCAAGCAAAATCATTATTGGAATGATTCTGTCATGGTTTAGGATTAATAATTTAAACAGACATATTTACTATATATTACTAATATTAAAATGGGGAACATGCTGTAGCATCATTCTTAATATACTGCATAATGAGTGGAGGGAGTAATTGGCACTGGCTGTGACTTAGCTCCTTGCTAACTTTGGTCATTACTGTCCAAAGTTGCATTTTTGGCTGAATGCTGACTCTTCTATCTGTGGAGAAACTTTCTGTTCACTCTAATTAAACTGGATAATGCAATTCATGAACTGTTTCTGGATCAGTGCTTCTCTTTCTTTAATGGGAATCAATGAAAAATAAGTAGGCTTCCACAGGAGGAAATAAAAGTACAAACTCAATCTCAAAAAAACAGTTCATGAAGATTTGTCAAAAGTAGAGCACCCTGGTGACCTGCAGCCTCTCCCAGGCTTAATGCACAATACTAGCCTTAGAAATACTACTGGCCAGATGGTACTATTCCATGCTACTTTGAAATTAGTTATAAAATTCTACTCCTAGTACACAGCCAAATAAACCAGAGTTGTAAAATAAGTTTTCAAATCTTGGCACCAATGCACTACCAAACAACCAGAGGGTTTACGGCAGTGTTGTGGAATGACCAAAACAAACCTTAGTAGAATTGGAAACCAGAACAGTATTGTGACTGCAATTACAACAGAAAAGGCTGCAGCTTGCCAGTGCTGCAAATCCCCTCTTTCTAGCAACTTCTTTTCCAACATGTTTCACTATTTAGACTTCCCTTGCAAACTGGAACATATAACAGTGCCTACTAAGAAATAGAAATACAGCACCAACTTACTGTTCTCTTGGCCCTTCTCCACTTTACCTTCACCTGTGCAGAAGGAGCTTTAAATGATTTGTGTTTCTTCTGTGGCCCAAAGCATTTTAACACTAAGAATAGCTCCCTGTATTAATCTGGAGAGTCATTGCTTGGGTAGTAGAGCATGATGTCATGCTGCTAGAAGCAACAGTAAAGCAGAAAATGGGTTGCTTTCCTAGTTTCATGATCTTTGTGTTCAGATGTAAGACTGTTTCTTATTTGTTGTCAGAGGTTGTTTAGGTTTATTTAACAATTGTCACATGATACACTGAAGGCGGTTTCCACTTTCCAGCATGTGTCGTAATCTGGAGTAAAATATTAATAGGTTTTGTTGTGAACTAACATTTCCACAACCTTGTAGTTGCTATAAGACAACTTTGTTGTCTGGGAAGCTAGAACAGCCCCAACCTTGTGAATGCCTTCCATATCTGCACTGAAAAAATAAAGTTGTCCAAATTCTAGTTTTAAAAATCTGCACAAATCTTTGATTAATAGACTCCATATATTTCTATGTCCATGACTCATGTAATGTGTGCACCTTGTAACCTTCTAGGATGTTTAATGAGAATGCTTAGTTTTAGATGGAGAATTTAGCAAAATGTAGACTAGCAGCAAAATGCTTTCAGTGCTGCAGGGGAAACCAGGGGTGGATGGTGAGACCAGTTGTGTTAATTGCACAAGAACCATGTGCTTTATTGTAAGGCATTGGCAGGCAAGAAGACCAGGTCCCATCTGTAGCAACAAAACAGAAGACAACTTTAAAATATACTAATCATCAGGTCTCAGATTCTCAATTCCAGCTCTATTCCTTACTGGCTTTGTCAGCTCCAAATGTTTTCCCCAAACTATTTTCCTCTATGCAGTTTTTCCTGACTCCTAAACCTCAAAGAAATGAAAAAGTTTCAAGTCATTAATTGCAAAGGCATAATTAGTTTTCCACGATGTTAAATTAATTCTACCGAAACATGGAACATTTAGAGGACAAAAAACCCCAGTCAAAATTATATGTTAAATCTTTAAAAACAGTAAGTCAATCTTATTATTTTATGTGATAACACGTACTTCCTCAATAGTTCTAAAGTTTTCATTTCTTAATTAAGGTTTCACCAGTTTGATTTAGTTCATATTTCTTCTGTATGGGAGTATTATTTGTTGCCATCTAAGAATCCCCTGTGGGGAATTAATAATGGAGAATTAAGAAATTCCCCTTAAAAGCATTTTTAATTCTGATGACACCATGCAGGTGAAACAGTGATGAAAGGAATTCATCACAAGACTTGCCTTGCCTGAAGAACTGCATTGTAGTATGCCTAAAATAGATGTCTGTGATTCTGCATCTGCCTGAGGTTACCAGCAGCTCACCTGAAATAAGGAGCTTCCTGGTGTTTCTTTTAGCATGTATCTAACAATTTAGTCCAAGTCTAATCCCAACAGTCATTATCTACCTTAGTTGTGTCACCTCCAAATAGTCCTTTAAATATTAATAACATAAAACATTTTAACAAGGCAAATGTTAAAAAAAATAAGAAAAGCACTGCAGATAGACTACAAATTCCTTAGCAGTGTGCAGTTGATTTTTCCCAAGATGAAGTGAGGGAGTACTTAGTACACTTAAACATGAAGATAATGTCCTCTGAAGTTATTTCCTTTTGAATAGAAGAAAAAAAAAAAAAAAAGTCATTTGAATTCAGAAGCAGCTGCTGCTTAAAAATTCAGCTTTATTCCATTGTAATAAATTCCAGCAACCAAGCATATAGATCCCTAAGCTCTCACCTTGTATTTGTCATCTTCCTACCAGAAATAATTGGAGTAATCTCAAACTCTGCATCTT
This sequence comes from Corythornis vintsioides, assembly GCA_025447755.1. Lineage (NCBI taxonomy): Eukaryota > Metazoa > Chordata > Aves > Coraciiformes > Alcedinidae > Corythornis > Corythornis vintsioides. The sequence continues at coordinate 7,598 of JAOEGS010018575.1, read as the reverse complement.
AATCTGACTATATAATTTCCATATAGGTTTTACCTCCCAGAATTCTGTTTATGATCTTCAAATCATCTTCATCTTGCCTTAAGAAATCCTCTTTGATCATACTGTTTCAAAATTTATCCTATCATACCACTAAAAGGAAATTAAAATTTAGAAGACACCTTCAGTAATTCACAATTACAATAAGAGCATAATTACTTGGCAAAGTACAGATCAAAACAGGGAGCCAATCCTTTTGTTTCTCTGATAAAATAGGGGGCAGATTTTGCCAAGGAAGGAGCCCTTTGTGACAATTCACTTGTACCAATTAAGCACATGGTGTCATCTTTCTGTGCTGGCAGACAGAGGTTGAAGATTTGAGAGAGTCAAAAGAAAAGATCCTAAATGATGCCTTACGTCATGCATACTTGCACTTTTTATTCTGCTTTTAAGTGCGAACAAGGTTTGTGCAGCTCAGGGAAAACCCAGTGAAAAAGCTGCACAGCATTAGCGAGCGATGCTTGGCGCAGTGTTCATTTCATAGATTCATAGATATTAGGGGTTGGAAGGGACCTAGAAGATCATCTAGTCCAACCCCCCTGCCTGAGCAGGATCACCTAGACCAAGTCACCCAGGAACAGATTCAGGTGAGTCTTAAGTGTCTCCAGAGATGGAGACTCCACAACCTCCCTGGGCAGCCTGTTCCACAGCTCTGTGGGAACTGAAATGTTAGTCCTGTGGTGCCTCTGTGCCTGTGTCTTTGTGCCATGAATCCATAGTGTGTTGTGGCCAACAAGGGCACTTCCACTTCTGACAATACAGTTTTATGGTGAGAGAGACAGGGAATGGTTGTGCTGGCACCTTGCTCCACTCTTAACAGCTAGATATTTCCCCTTCTTGCAAAGCAGAAATCTGCTGTCTATCTGGGAAGAGAGTGAAGCACTAAATTGTAGGATTCACTAGGGTCACATCAGCACAGTCTGCAGCATCAAACCATTAACACCTCCACTGAAACTAATGAAAACCAGAATACTTCTTCAAAGCCTAGAGAAAACAGAATTAAAGTATACCAAGAGTTGCTGCTTTGTCGCTCCGTGTTTATAAGAATACTATTGTCCTGCCACCTAAAACTCACTGAAGCACAAATTATTTACAAGTTTTGAAGGAAGGTTATGTTAATTAAGATCCTCCACTGATTGTTCATGCAAGGTTGTGGAAAGTAGTTTTATTTATAATTTTTTACTGTTTTGTTTTGTTTTCTTTCCCAGTACCATGTATCAGACAATCATAAAGTTTTAATGAACTCATGCTTCAGTGCCATTAACAGCTGCACAAACAATACAAACTGTAGATCTTCATTTTCTAAAAGATAATTTTATGTTCAAGTCCCAGAATGCCTTGAGTTTGGTCTGTAAGTCATCATGCCAAAGGCTATTACTTCTTTGTTTCATATCTGTAGATTATTCCTGTGGTATCTTTTTAACATTACAGATATGAGGCACTTCTGAAATATTTTGAAACTTGATGCCTAAGTTATTTATGCAATGAGTCTGATATAAACAAGTACTAAAAAAGGGCTTCAGTTTGCAGCGTTGATTCTTGGGGTTGCTAAAAAGTTCCAGGTCTCTCTAAACTCAATCAGAAACTCAGCTATTGATCTGCACATTTAGATAAGAATGGGAGGAATATCTGATATCTTCTTTACTGATGGATCCTATAAAAAAAAAAAATTGTATCTTGATGTTAGCAAAGTCAAAGCAACCTTTTTCAATAATTACTCTTTTCCAAATCAGTTATGTTTCTCCCTACCTTAACATTGGAACAAGTATATTTTTATCACTGCTATTAATTTTGTTTCTATGATACACTGAAAACAAATCTCAGTCTTAACCAGTAATGAAGTTTTTGTGTAAAATAAACCAATTCAACAACTATTTTTACAAAATCAAGTTATGGTAAGGGATATTGCTTTGAAATGCAGAGAGTAGTAGAAATCTTTTCAGATAAGATTCTAAAATTAAATGTCTCTTGATGGAATGAGTATTCACAGATAAATAATGAGTAACCACATAGTACCTTGTGGAATTTCTAAAATAAATTACTTTTGGTGAGTAAACAGTAATTCAAAGAAAATAATGTGATAGTATTACTTTTGTTTCAAACAGTCAGATAGCATGGGGTTTTTCTGCATATTTTTTGAATAAGGAGCCCTAAGGATAATAGTTTTTGAAATATTATACAAGTGTGACAAAGAACCCATTTGAAAGCACTCCTCTGTGATTTTACACCTCCACTAAGACACAGCAATTTAAAGTCTCCCACACTGTCAGATATGCTATTTGTCTCACAGAGATTACACAACCTTTCTTTTTAAGGTCATTACTACTAATATCTTTCAAGAGGTTGGGGACAGTATTTAGCACTTTCCCTCTTACCATGAATTAAAACCAATGGGGATTCCTTCATCACCAGCAAACCTCCACCACTCCTTGAAAAGGGAATCACTTTGTCACAGATAATACCTAATAGATCAGCATATCTTAATTAAAAATATGGTGAATTTTCAGCACAGAATTATCATTACTATCAAATGTTTCCTAGAAGGATAACTATGATGTTTGAACTAAGATCTTCTATTTTCTAACAACTGAACCAACTTATATTTAAAAGTGAAGGAATATTAATTAGAAGCTATCCTTTTATCAGGGTTCAGCAAGAGGAATAAGAAATTTCCATTAATGTGCAACAAGAAATGAAAAGCAAATGTGAAAATACAACTCTGAAGTCAGCACACAAATGTTACTTGAAAAATATTTCTAGGTATTTTCAAGGCCAGAACATGATGACTGTGTTGAAAGGGATAGCCCCAAAACTTAGCTATACAATTATAAGCACAACAGAAACTTGAATTTCAGTCTTGTATCATAATTATAACTTAAATTCTTTGTATCCTGCCCTACAAGATAGTATGGAAAGTTTTTTGTTTCAAGTAGTTTTGACAAATATACACTCTGAGAAAAACAGATCATAGATGCTCCATCAAACAATAAAAATTCTAATTGAGGTATCTGACTTGGACATACTGAAATTGGGAATGACTGGGTTGCATGTAGAATAGTATTTTGGTAATTAAAATCAAGTACAAGGCTTAAAAAGGGTCATAATATTTGCTGTCCCTATGGAAAAGGCAAACTAAGAATGGACATTTTCCACTGAGAAGTTGCCATGAAACTAGACAAGAATTTGAGTCCATGGTAGTAACTTCAGTTATTTTAATTTAACCTCCTCGTGGCTTTCTTGATTCCTGTGGTAGCAAAATTTAATGCCCTACACAGCCTTACCTCACTCAGTATTCTCTCTCAGGACCAATCAGTACAGTATGCACCTAATGTTGATAAGGATGCTATTAGAGCAATCTGCAAGATCACAAAGCTAATAAACAAAATATCAAGGAAAAGAATTCTGTTTTTTTTTCTTTTTCCCTAGCATATTGGGTAGCTTAAACTCCACAGAACAGACGTTGACAATATTTTTATTCCCCATCTCAAGTTGATATAGGAAAAAACGTATGTGCTTAATCTAGTATCAAATGAAATCAAGGGTGAGATTTGTCATCTTTCTTTTGATTTTACTCTGTATCTCAAATTCTTGCAACTAAAAATCAATTTGGAACTGTGAAATGTAGCTTTATAAAGTATCATATTAGAAAGTTAAGGATTATGAACAGGTTGTTGTAATCCTGTTATCCAGGCACTTATTTCTTTACTCTTCAGACTGAAGTATTTGGGTGAGCTATCTTTTCTGCTTTTTTTTTCATATAGTCTTTCCTTTTCACAGAATCACAGAATGTTAGGGGTTGGAAGGGACCTAGAAGATCTCTGGACAAATATCTTTCTCTTTGACATTCTTATTAATTCAACACTGTCTTCTTCAGATGAAATTATGCCTATCAACAGTAGCTTGCTTGCTGTTCCTGTAACGCAATTTAGCCTTCAGGTGTATTAGCAGCAGTACATGCTGGATTCTCTTCTCATGTTCTCACTTTACCAGTTTGCTCCTCTACTACATTGTAGCTTTGTTATGAGTATGTGTTGGTCTTTACTTGTCTCTACCCAATTTTTTTAAATGTATGATACTGCTTGAAGGGCTTCAGGTCTGTTGGAATATTAACTTGAGCCACTGCCAAGCTGAAACAGACCAAAACATTCTAGTTAAGAGGATTTTTATTGTTCTGTGTTCCAACTGTGTTGTATGATTTTTTTATTGGACAGCAAGGAGAATAACTAGATGTTAATTGCATCCTTCTCTTTTGACTCACCAGCCCTATTGTTTTCAAATCTTGTGGGCAAGTTAAATTGCAGAGAAGTGGGCAAATCCTATAGAAAAAAAAGAAAAAACATGCACAAAATTCAAAAGGAGATCAAAAATAAAGAAAATAATCTACAGGAAAATAGCAGTTACTGCTCTTTTCTTGAGATTTTTATATGAAATCTCATAGACTGAGCCATAAGCATCTTCTCTTTCATTTCCATATCACACCTTCAGCAGTGAGTTATGACTAACCTCAAGTCCTACAGCAGGGTCTCATATGCCTGAGTCAGGTGGTGACTGCAGTCAGTCTGCAGTCTGCCAACCACATCAGCTTTCAGGCTGAAAGAGGCCAGTGCAACTTTACAGTCACAGGTACTCCTCCAAGCATTGCCCTGCTAAAAGGCATGCTCCTAATGATGACAGGCCTTCTTCCTCAGATTAACAGTATTTATGATTTGCCTGATCAAATGCCTGTATCCAACACGGGGTGAATGCTAACAGATACCCACTCTGCTGAGACAAAAAGTATTTAAAGTTCAATTTATTGAAGAAACCTGAGAGCTTCTTTAACATCTTTGTAAATTCACAGAATCCGCAAATAGGGATTATACCTCCCTACACATTGGGGGCAGGAGTTTCACATGCACTATTAGCTTGATGTCACTACCATAGGGATTCCGCCTCTTATTACTTGAAGCAAATCATAGAATCACAGAATGGTTTTGGTCTGAAGGGACCTTATAGATCACCTAGTTCCAAACACCCCTGTCACAGTGTCCTCGTCCAAGTGAGAACTGAACAAATTCTGTTCAGTGATTTTACTTTTCTAATACCTGCAGGGAGGAGCGGACAGGACAGATGACCCCAAACTGACCAACAAAGTATTCCAGCCCATATACGTCATATCCAGTATAGAAAGCTCGGGGGTCTGGAGGGTCTCTCTTCCTCTCTGGGTCAGGATCTTGCTCTCTGGATCTTGCTCACGGTCTCTGGCTCTCTGAGGGGTTCTCCCCCTCAGAGCACCAAGGAGGACTTGTCTCCTGATTGGTGTGTTCCTGAACCCGGTGCCAGAATCCAGCTCCTGAACACAGCTCCTGTCTGCTGCAGGGCCCATTCTGGGACTCTCCCTGTTCCAATTCCACAGCATCAGTGACGGTGACGTAATTACCATCAGGGGGGTTGGGTTCAGTACTGGTTTTGTACATATTTGTATATACTTTATTATTATTTTCATTAAATTGTTCTAGTTTCCTTTTCTAATCAGTAAGTTTCTCTCCCTTATTCCTTTTCTCTTCCCCTCTGGGGAGAGAGAGGGATTAAAAGAGAGCGCCTGTTATTGGTCTGTGCTGCCCTGACCCTAAGGTGACATACAGGCAGTGACACCATGTCTGATATTGAACAACTGGGGAACCTCATCTGAAAAAAAAAAAAATCCTTGTATTCATTTTAATATATGAAATGAAATGTAGGCACTATTGCATGTGTCTAAAGATGACTGTACTGGCTGAAGTGCAGAGCATTTAAATTTCTGATAGTGAGTCTCTGAGAGTACTGAGAAGAGAACACCTAGGCAGCTAATAGGTTTGGGGTTCTTTTGACTGTATTGCTTATCTTTGCCACATTCCATCCAGACAGATGGCAACTGTGCTGTCAGTTTCAGCAGATTCAACAAGGACTTTTCAGTAGTAAAGGAAACCCAACTACCTGTCTTTGCAATAAAGTGATTCCTCCAGATCCAGCGGTCAGGCATGCTGGTAGAGTGTGACATGCATTCAGTGTATAAGCAGCATGCAGCTAGCAGATTAGTGCCTTCTAAAAACTATAATATTAACTGGGGAGAAAAATAAAACATTGATGTTTTTAAGCTTCCACAGACACTCAGCTCATAATTCCTATAGATTTGGGGGATTGTTAAAATTACAAAATAGAGTAATACCTATGTTCTTCAAATGGCCATGGGAGAAATGTTATAGAATGCTTGAAACTTCTTTAAGCAACATGAACAAATTATTATGTTTTGCTTCTGTAGTGAAGGCAAACCTCTAGGATACAACAACGTGAATCCTGTGGATTCTTTCCAGAATTTGTTTTCTGCTCCTGTACTGGTGTAATATTTAGCTCTCTGTTCCTTTTAATTTCTTCAGTTGCACATGTAGCTCATTTTGCTCCCTTTCTTTCCTTTGGTCATTCATATTTATTTTCTTTATATGATTTATGTTGCACAGTTTTCTGATAGAGATATGAATTTCCATGTGTTCTGTCACAGAATCACTGTCCTGTGAAGACTGACTATACTATCTTTCTTTGTTCAGTCCTCCTACTGATTCACCCCCAAATTTCAGAAACAGTGGTTTTCATACCTATTCAGATATCTTCTTGTCTGAAGTATCAATACAAATGCATTATATTTAGCTGTTAAAGCCAGTAATTAATTCTAGTTTGAACTGCAACACAACTACATTTAACACTAAGCTAAATTTAAAATAAAGAAAAACAGATTCTGTGTTTTGTTAGAGATTATCCTACTTCAGTTATTTAGATTCAAAATGGAAAAGAAAGCATTCTGAAATGAAGCCTTATCCCTACGAAAATCAGATGGATTTAATCAAAAGCATTTTATAAGTTATTAAATGTTAATTTATATTAATAAAATAATAAGTATTTTGACCATCTTTGTTATATATTTGTTACAAATGTAATTTAAAAATTACTGTTTCAAAACAAAGAATACACAGCATTTTGTTTGTTCTGTTTAAAATGCTAAACTAGGTCATATTCCTAGCTGAAGTAGTTAAATGCTAAACTGAAATTTCAAGAAGCACCAGTATGTTTTTATAAATGGTACTTTGCAAGCAATTATTGTTTGACAGATTGTGATAATAAGTAGCATATCATTTCTTCCCGAAAAAAAAACATTTTTACAAAAAGCTTTTTCATCAGCTCTGTTGTGAACCCAAATGCTTAAGGTGTTGCTGTGTCAAGAGGAGAGACAACATCCTTACTGAGAACAGGACAGTTTCTTTAGCACTCTCATTTATGTTTCATTAGCATTCAGACTATGCAAGTAACTGTGACAAAAAGAAACTTCAGAAATAATTTTGGGCATTACACTGTAGAAGAGATGACAGTCAGGCTGTGTCATGACCTTCTAACCAGGTTGCCTTTATGGTGGCTCACATCAGGCTGTCAGCTGTCAGAAGCTGTTTTCCTTCATGTTCCCTCCAGGAAGCAAAATCAGCACAAGTTGGTTTTTTCCCCCCTCTATTTAATAATCTTTAGGAAAAAAAAAAATGAAGTCTTCTGAATCATAT
>JAOEGS010018574.1:0-28671 GCA_025447755.1 Corythornis vintsioides | reverse complement strand
TGGGTGACTTGGTCTAGGTGCCCCTGCTGTGTCAGGGGGGTTGGACTAGATGATCTTCTAGGTCCCTTCCAACCCCTGACATTCTGTGATTCCGTGTCCCCTCAGCTGTGCTGGAGCAGCCCAGGGCAGACTTCTGGTTAATGCACTTGGATTATTAAGGTTAGATTATTTCAATATCCTTAGAAACATTTCATTCAGTCTCCCAGCAACGCCAGGAATAGAGCACAGACATAACTTGCAACCCACAGTGCGATTGCCTGGTTCACAGTAGTAAAGTTGATCCATGGATTTTATTCCATGCATTGAATTTAGAACATTCCTCTGCTGATAGCCCTTCCTGAAACATCTATTGTGTACATCTATCTCTTAATGTTCTGATAAGTAGATTTCTATAAATAAGTGCCATCTCTTTCAAAGAACAGGGTATGTTTTCTACTTTAATGAAAGCTTTTCTGGAATAAAAGTCAGTGACTTTCCAAACTTCAAGGACTTGCTTCCCTTTTTTTTGTTTTGTTTTGGTTTTTTTTCCCTTTACCCTGATTGGAAGCAAATAGAAAACAACCTGCCTGAACTCTAGTTTAAAAATGAGCTGCCACTGAAGATATGTACAAGTGTGATTCTGAGTTTTGAAAGAGCTGGGGGCTTCAGGAAGCTCTGAGGACAATTACTGGAGCCCAGGATGATGGAGTGTGAGCTGGATTTAATAGTATTTTTATGGCTTGTCTCCAGGGACCAATGAAGCTCTGGAGAGGAAGAGTGACAAAGGCTAATCAGAGTTCTGACAAAATGCTTTTCCCCTGGAATTTTGCTGGTATTGATAGATCTGCAAGCAACATCCAGATTTAGACGACTGTGCTAACTTGGATATAAAACTCTTTTGCCACATTTTTTCTAAAGTGCCAAAGATGTGACTTGGCTTTGAATATGCAACAAGTAAGATATGTGTGTGGTTCAGCACACAAAGCCTAATCAGGTCTCTTCAGATTCCAAGAATGAGATAGTTGATATTTGCAGCAGCATGTACATCAAAGGTATGTAAACATGTCTATTGCACAATGCTATATATGAAGACCATGTTTTATCATTTAATTGCAAGATTCAAGACCTAAAGGAAGTATTGGCTGTGCTTTGTTGTGATTTTAAACTTTAAGCTGTTTGTTTTACAGAGAAAATACTTAAAGTTGTATTTTTTAAAAAAAAAATTAACAATTAAAAAATAATTTAACTGTTTTTAAACTACAATTTATTTGTATTAAATCTGAGAATAAGATTATTTGGAAATCATGCTGTAAGGATAATAAATAGAGTAACATAATGTCAAGGAGAAGGAACATTTTATTAGCTTTTATATATCAAAAAATGGTAACATCAATTTCATAACTGAAATTGAAATACTGAATGTTTGGTTTTGGTTTGGTTTGTTTTTTATGTATTTGCAGGTATAGAAGAAAAATGTTTGTTTTGCAATCAGTAGGTTATATTTCTTAATCATTATGGAAACACTAATGGATGGACCAATACATTTTTATCAACTTGGTAAGTTGCCTGTACCTAGATATTGCAAGAGGACTAGCACTGCTAATTTTTCACTAACTCTTCTGAGTTAACTGAAGTAAGATACCATCATCTTAAAGAGCTCTCTCTGGAATAATTCAAAGAATCACAAATCCAGTGTAGTATTATATTAAATATACTCAATATTATTAATAAACTATTATTTTCCCATAAGAAATATTTTTTTTGAGACAGATACTGCATTCTGCCTCTCTAAATGTTCAGTGAGCTCTTAGATGGGTGTGTTGATTTTAAATTCTTATTTTAATATTTTTAAATAAGACACAGCAATCTTGTTTTGTTGGCTGGGCTGTAGCTATGGTGAGAATGTGTTTTGATAGGATCATTTAATTCTGTAAAAAGGGTAAGATGGTGAAGAAAATTCCCTATTCAGTTTACAGACCATCTTTATTTCTCCAATCTGAATTTCCAAGTTTCCATCATGGCAATCACTAAAGGCTGTGGGCCTGTTGGGAGAAGGGAGAATTCCTGTCACAAATGGTTACAAATTTGAGCTTGTGCTCAACTAAAGAGTAATAACTGTTTTATATTGGTTACTCATACCCACTGGATGTTTTTTCCAAGATAGGTGATGTGTTACTATATGGCAGGAGACCAGTTGTTCTGCTTTTAACTGCACTTCTCTAAAGGGATGTTCATTACTCAGCAACAGTGAGAAGAACAAGTGCAAAAGGAAGATGTACAAGAGACAGTAGAATTAAAAAGAATTAAATTAAAATAATTAAAGATGTGAAAAAAAGTTCTGCTGAGGGAATACTGAGTATTATCTCTATCACCTATTGACAATATGAATTTACAACAATTAATCAGATACTGCAAACATACAAATGCATTAATACATAGTTTCATTTTCCAGTGTACATCTTCATTCTGTATACAGCCTGCTGCAGCTTGCCTGGTAAGAGTTTTTATTGTCATTCAAATGCTTTTCCTAACACAGTTCAAAAAAACTTGTATATTCTCACCAAGCATAGTTTTAAAACTTAATGCTTCTTTGAGAAATAACCTAATAGAAATATAATGCAGGAGGACAGTCCTTTCTTTGCTTTTTTTTTTCCCTATTTTTCTGAACTCTTGTTCTACAGTTGCTTTATTTTGGAGCAACTATTGAGCTATTATAATTGGGTTTGTTTATTGGAATTGTTGCAATCCCACATTTCTTTACTATTCATATTGGCAGGTTGTTTGGTTTTGTTTGTTTCGTTGCTGGTTATGTTTGGGTTTTTTCCCTTTCTAGTAAGATTTCTGGGAGGACCACCTGACAATCTGCAAATGGAATCTTGCAATTTTCAACACATCTTGTCCTGGCAGGCAAAAAATGATCCAACTGTGCCAACATACTATCGTGTGCTGTATGCTGACTTCAGGCAAGTCTTATAAGCCACAAATCTTACTTTTTGTGTTTATTTACTCAAAATACTAAGACTGGTGTTTTCTTGGGTTTTTTTAGTCTGTTTTTCCACTCAAAAGTCCTTTCCCCTTCCCACCACTCCAATGCTTTCTTGTATCTGAGAACCTAGGTAGATTGTTTTGATCTTCTTTTTTTCTTTTCTTTTTAACTTGTTTTATGTACAGTGACTGGAAGACTGCTAAACAATGTTCAAATATTACACAACTCTCCTGTGATCTGACAGATGATTTTAAAGATACTACCACTGAGTATTCTACAATGGTTCAGAGCTTCATAGGAACTGAAGTATACAATTCTTCTGCATTTGACTTTGTGCCATTTTCTAACAGTAAGTTCTCTGTCTGCATTTGCTCATTTTTGTAGTTTTTATTGATAGCTGATGTATAAATGATATTCTGCTATCTTTACAGGAGGACACTCCAAACTAACTGGGTTTGTAGCTTATTCCTTTGTATAAGACAATATGATTTTTTGTAATGTAATCTAGCATATATCATTTATAAAACATCAATAACTTTCTAGAATTAGTGAGTACAGTAGTTCCAATAAATGGATGACGCTCTGGTTTTGAAATTTTATATAAATATATATATATAAATGTAGAGGAAATAGCATGGTGTCAGATATTGACAAACACAAATAGTGTTGCCAGGCATCAACAAGCACAAAGTAAACGTCTCTTAAGTGCATAAGATATGTAACAAACAAAACCCCAATACTGGTTTTATGTCTTCAAATAGTCAGTGTTAAGAGTTCAAGAAATACCTTGTCTGCACTAAGTGTAGAGGAAGAGATTTACTTGTTTGGGGTTGGTTGTTTTTTTGTTATTTTTTTACGTTTAGTTTTTCAGGAACAGAAGTAGTTAGCAAATGAACATTTCTTTCTTTTTTTTTTTTTTTTTTCCCCCTCTTTCATTTATTTTCAATAGCATTCCTGGGACCACCAGAAGTCAATATCAGTTCCTGTCTAAACTGCATAAATGTAACCATAAAGCTGCCAACCTCTCACTTCAGACAAAATGGAAGGCTGCTGTCTTTAATTGATATATATCATGACCTTAATTATGTTATAACACTGAAAACACTTGATGGAGAGCATAAGGTAAGTAACATTTTGTTTTATTTGTGCTTTAGAGGAGAAATACAGAAAGCATAAAATGCCTCTGATGGTTAGCAGATTCACAGAAGCAAATATGTGAATAGAAGGTACTTAGAAGAAAACAAAGTGAATGACCAACATAATTTTGCTTTCTTTTACTGCAGAGTAGCAGACCTGCAAGAGGAATATTAGTAGTCCTGTATACTTACTTGAAAGAAAGCACAGGTCACTGGCTTAAGTGATTATTCTCTAGGAAGACAAGGGAAACTACTAGCAGCCATATGCTAGTAGAAAAATATGTTCAGAAAGCAGTTCAGTAGGTTTCTGTCAAACTAGAAAAATATATTCAGCTAGTTTCTGAGACAACCTGTTCTGTGTCTGGCACTATTGTTTTTTGGTTTGTAGTTTTCGTTTTGTTTAGTTTGTTTTGTGTTTGGTTTGGCTTAGGATTTTTGTTGTTTGTTTTGGTTTTGGTTTGGTTTATTATTTTGATTTTTGTTTCAGTATGCTGAAAGAGATAGGTAGATAGGCATGATTGGAACTTAAAATTATCCTCACAAAATGGAGAAATAATATTTAAATAATCTTAAAATAAAACAATAATGACCAATGCAAGGCATAACACTTAAGAATAATTTTCTGTTTGATAAGGAGAGTGGTAACAGCCATACAAGAAGAGTTTTACCAGAAAGGATGAGAGCATTGTATAATATTACAAGCTAAACATGACTCGTGTTGCTGAGAGAAAAAAAAAGATCTTATTTTCACATACTCAGCACTTTCAAAACCCACCTACCCAGCAGCAGTCTGGCATTCAGAAAAGACACTAATCAATTGAGCAGCTTCCAGAAAGGAACAGTGAGGACTGTGGGGGATCCTGATACATAACCTGTGAGGAAATGCTAGAATAATAGGGGACCACTTAGTGGAAGCAAGCAAAGCACACTTAGAAACCAGTCTCCAAACATGTAAACATCTAAATGTATAAAAGGAGAAAATTAAGAAGAAAATTAACTATTCACTATGACAATTAAGTGAAACTTGGCAATTGTGCAGACTTTAGATTAAATCTCAAGAGAGGCATTAATACCTGGGCTGGCAAAGCACTGGACTAAGTTGCTGAAGTTGCATGGACTGCCTGTACTGGAGGTTTTGAACAGCAGGTCAGACCTGTTGGGAATTTAATTCCCTCATTCTGCCATGAGTCACAGAAGGACCACAATTTGCCTGCCATCAATGAATGATTTCATCAATGATTTCTGAATCAGAATATCACAGTTTCAGATCTGTAGAGTTGATGTGAGGCTACTTCAAGGGGACATACAGTGACTGACAGTTGGAGACAGAAGGCAGTTGATCTTTGATATTTGCTATTTGATAAACAAGCATAAGGTAGACCCTTAAAATCAGCTAGAATTAGAGTTGAAGCAGTTCCCTGGGTAAACTGCTGAGTTGCTGTGTCAGTTTCTGCACTTTCTCCTGCTGCTGCACTTCTCTGAAATAGCCACATCTTTTACTAGTGGCTGGGGGATGTCATTTTAAGCAAATAACTAACTTTAAAACATTGTCTTTCCTGACAGAGAACACCTGAGAAAACCACTGCAGAAATGTTTAGTACTGTCATTGAAGAATTGTATCCAAATCGAAATTACTGTGTGTCTGTTATGGTCACTGCATCTCTAAACAAAAACTCCATCCCATCAGCCTGGAAATGTATCAATACAGACTCTGTGGCTCAACAAGGTAACTGTGCCATGGTGTAGGAATGGATTTCTGATTTGATTATAAGTGTTTTCACATAGGAAGATTTACAAGTCAATCTTAATAATAAGAAAGTACCTTCTGAGTGATAAACATTGTGGGGATTTATAAGTGAAATACAAATATTTGGGGCTACAAATTATTGCTCATTCTATGAGCTGTACAGATCTCCACTAACTGCATAAATAGTTATCATAGGTGATGTAATTTTTTAAAATTCCTGAATCTAATTTGAGATTTGGTCCTGTTTTGACTTTGGGCCAGATAACCTCCAGGGGTCCCTTCTAACCAAAACTATCCTGTGATGCTAAATAGCTGTTCTGAACGTGAAATATGAAACATAGTCCTTGGAAAGTTCATTCATGTATATTTATTTACTTGTGTTTCTTTTTTTTTTCACTTGCAGATTATAATACAGCTGCAATTGCAGGTGCTATATGTTTTTCACTGTTGTTAGCTGGTGCCCTAAAGTGTATGCATGCAGCAGGTTTTATTCTTCAAAACAAATTACTTCCACCTACCTTGGTATGTCATCAATGTCCTATTTAACCTTCCTGATTGGGGGAAGGAATTTTCTGAGCATGTGCATTAGGTACAAATTATGTAATTACATATAATGTTTTTTATTTGTAGTTTACCTATGTCAAAAATAGTCTATAGCCAAATCTTGTCTGTTCTGTGGAACAAATACTCAGTCTTTTTGAAAACTATTTCCTGCTATTTCTGTGATGAGTCACTAACAGGGAGAGAAATGTTATTGTCCAGCCTACTCAGTGCTTGTCAGGCTGCACCCAGAGTGTTGTGTCCAGTTCTGGTCTCCACAGCACAATAAAAATTTGAACAAATTGGAGATGGTCCACAGGAGGGCCGTGAAGATAAGAAAAGTCTAAAGAACCTGCCCTCTAAGGAAAGACTGAAGGAGTTAGGTCTTTTCTCCCAGGGAAGAGAAGGCTCTAGGGGTACCTCATTACCATATTCCAGTGCTTACAGAGAGGCTGCAAACAGGAGAGTGGCTCTCAAGACATGGAGCAGTGGGTACAAGTTGCACCAGAGGTTGCATCTTGATAAAAGAAAGAAATGTTGACAGTGAGAACAATCAATCACTGGAACAACCTTCTTAAGCATGTGGTAGAGTACCCATCACTGGAGAGTTCAATATGTGACTGAGCAGGTTGCTGGATAATTTCAGCTGGTCTCCTTCTCCCATGAAAGGCTGGAAAAAATGAGCTTTTGAGGTCCATTCCAGCCTGTGTTGTTCTATGATTCCCTGAAGCAGTAGTGAAGGGGACATCCTTCCATGCAGGTAACTTTAAATGCACTCTTCATGGTACATAGAAGCAGGCTAAGTCCTATAGCAGGACACTGAGCATAGCACAATTAACCCTTGCAGTAGACAGATTTCTTCTTTTCAGGGCAGGAGCTCTAAACCAGAAAAAAGTATTCTAGTTCTTAGTTACACAGGGAGAAGACCTGTGCTCCACCAAGAAGAATGCTCTGAAAACATGTAGGAGCAACAGATATACATTAGCAAAGCAGTTTCTAGCACATTTTGTTGCCATTATAGTCAATGTCCATCTTCTTTTTTCCAGTATCAATGGGGATTTATTACTGTGTTCTGTTAGGAATTAGTGAAAAGAATGCCTGATAGTGGAACACTTAGTAGGCAAAAAAAAAGTATATTTATATGCAAGTTATCTCTGCCAGAATCTAGAGCTTACACAGTATCTCAGCCTGCTTCAGGAGTTACTTTCTGCCATGTTCTACCAGAATATTGGAGTGGGATGGAAACAAAAAGCAAAGGATAAGAAAAGAAACAATATGGCTCTGGATGAAAACTCACTTGGGATGGGGGTAGAGGGGAAGATGGCCATGTACACTGACTCAGTAGTCAGTGATGGCAAAAACAGTCCATAATTAAGGAAGAGTACTTAAGGAAGAAAGGAGTCTAATGGTAATATATCACTAAAATTGTTCCACTATTTTGAAGAAAATAATTTTTTTTTTTAACTTTTTCTGTGATCTAGTGTCGTGTGGTGCCAGTCAGGTCATTTTTAAAATTGTGCCAGATGAGACTGATCTGCCACTAAATTTTAAGCAAAAATGACAAAAGGTCTCTGGGACTTGTTTCTATCAATCTTTGCTGCTTTTTTTTTTTTTTTTTTTTTTTATTGGCTCTGACTTTTAAATTTAATTGTATGGGACTTTTTCAGCAGAAAATATTTACTTCATAAATATTTTCCATTTTCTACAAACATATCCAGAGCAGATTGATATCAACTTTCTCTATGGACTTTTTTCCTCATGTTTCTGTCCTTTGCTGTGCCATTACCTTCATATCCCTAGGACTGCTGAACATGACTTTGCCAGGTAGTGTCTAAGCTGATTTTTTTTATTGTCAACATTTTCCCCAGTGCTTTGAATATTCAATAATTGTCAGAAGTGCAGAGTAAAACTGAAAAAATGGGACTTAGGATGTTACATAGTTTGTTGCTTCAATTGGTACATTTCTAAAGGATATTTAAATTTATCATCTGTGTATGGTTTCTCTTTTGCTTGGTAACTGCAAGAGCTAATAGAGAGTTGCAAGAGTCACCTCATGTTTAAGATGTATTTCTAAAGTGAGCTTTTAGACTTAGAGAGATATCTCAAAAAGTATGACTAAAACATTTCATCCCTGACATGAACATCCATGACCCAGTGCTGTGTGCCTTGATTTATAATGAAGGCTGTCATATTTACAGGAATGGAGAACAAGAAATAATCCAAGATGCTTTGAACTCTGCAGAAAAGGCCAAAAATGCAGCACAGAAGGAATAAGTTATTTGACAACCTCATGATTGGTTTAGGTGGTTTATTTTGTATTTTTCTGTATGTGTGTGGAAATGTGGCTGATTTTTTTTTATTCATTTTGCTGTTTTAGATATTCATGGGGACATTAGCCTTTTCACCTTGGACATGTACATCTGAAGAAATAGCCTCTGTGGAAATCATTTATAAAAAGGTTAAAAAAAAGGCAAATGCATCCAGTGGTGGTGCCAGTGATGAAGATGACAGTGATGACAGTGACAGTGATGCTGTGAGTCATCATGACTACACCAGGCGTGATATCATCACCACAGGGCCTCACTCCTCTGCCACGCCGAGCACATTTGTGCAGTACTCCACAAACAGTGCATGTGATGACAGCAGCAGCCAGGCAGGTGAAAATGCCCACCCTGAAGATCCTGAAGAACATGAGATGGACATTGAAGAAGACAAAGACACAAGTAGTGAGTTGCTTAATCCTTTCTCCGAGGTAAATTGTAACTACTCTTCTAGGCAAGGGAACAGTGATTGCTTCACCATTAACTTAAAAACTGTGCTGTTGGGAACCTCTGAAGAGAACATGAATAGTTCTGCAGTGGATAGTTCTGCAGCTCATCTTTCTTCCCAAGAAGATGCAGTTGACTGGGAATGTACTCGAGCTTCTGAAGCAAGACTCCTGGATGACACAGCAAGTGTGCAGAGTTCACCCTGTTGTAACAGCTCTCAGGAATGGCAAAATTCCTCTCATTCTTCTGGTGAAAGTGACTCAGATTCAGATACAAACCAGAACACTGAATATATAAGAAGATGAATAAGTGAGAACCACTTTTATTATATAACATATTAATCAATATTGTCCATCTTTTATTTCTGGACTCAACATACAGATCTTTTCCTTTTTATAACATTCTGTGAGTACATGCCTGAACACTGAAAATATGCAATACTCATTTTTACCAAATACTTCCCTCATCTCTCCAGGATGCTCCAAGTATGGTCCAGGTTGAATTATCTGCAGAGAAACAAAAATTAGTGGCTGGTCTCTCAACCAGTCAAATTTTTTTAATTTTCTGGGATTTTTTTCCTTTCCTCTGATGGATTACTCTGCAGTATTCAAGTTAGTGAACTGGTTTCTACATCTGTGCAAAGAAAGTTGATCAAGGGAAGTAACAGGAGCAGAGATAACAATACACATCTTACAATAGAGTTCTCTTTACTGTGAATAAAAACATTTTAGGCACATTTTTATAATCTTTTTCTATTTTTTTTTTTGCAATTATTGAATACTACACTTGTAAATGCCATAAAAATATATTTTTTAAGTTACTGCAGCATACAGTTGTACTTTAACATTTGTTCTTCATAAAAAGAAAATGTTTCGTATCCCTGTCTGAATTTTTACCCTGGTTCCTACATGCCTTTAAAAAGCTACAGGAGTTAGCCTGCTAAGAGTTTACTCCTTATAGGAAGTCTTTTAGGTATCATGTAGCAGAAACAAACCACCAACTTTCTTCACCTTGTGTATCCTCTTTGCTGCCCACAAGCAGTTTCTGGCTGTCCTAAGTGGCAGTCATTCTTTTGTTCAGGATAGCTGACAGTTCTGTTTAAAGTGCCAGAATCTATTCTGCTGCTGCACTACTAAGATCTCAGTAGGTGTAAATACCTGACAGCTTAAATCTTAACTTAATAATTCCTAGTTTTATGCTTCCATAGAACTAGCAGGTGAAACTTCTACTCACTCTGGCCCCCTTACCACTCTGCTTTTGGTACAGCACCCTTGGTTGGGCACCTCTCCACAGCAGCAGAAGCCAAGGGCATTGCTCAGGTGAAAGTGAAGGCAGTGGGACTGTGATGGTCACAGGGAAGACCACACCTGCCTTGTAGCCTTGTTTAGTAACAGGAACTGACAAATGTGCTGGAAACAAAGGCATTAAACCCCCACAAAGAAATGGTGTTTTCATTTAGCAACGGTAATAGCTTAAGAAAGAACCATTTTGTATAAAACTGCTCCTCTGAAGCTTCTGCTGGATTTGAGCAGGGAGGCTGAATGTCCTGGTAGAAGTAGTGACATTGTTATCTTTTGTGCAGGCCACCAGATCTTGAGGTCAGAAGATAAACTTGTTATAAGATAACATTTGTATTGCCTGCAGCAAGAGTTTCACTCTGGTTGAGGTTTGACACTGTGTATCACCTGTCGTCTGTTTATGAGTAATTTATTATCCACTTGATGCTGCCCACCCATCTCCTGCCTTCCCAGCTGCCGGGCTCAATGCTGAAGAGGCTCCGAAGAGCTCAGGTAGGCATCACTAATACATCTTCAAACACAGCACTGAACAACAGCTTTCTAAACCTAGGGGGAAGGTTCAGGTGCTGAGTGCACTCCTTCTGGAAAGATGCATGTCGCTGCCGGAAACAGGGCGGCCTTGGGGAAGGAAAGCCACGGTGAGAGCCGGGCGGGACGCAGGTGATGTGTCCGCGGTGAGCCGGGTGGGACTCAGCTGATGTCCCCCCGGCGCTCGGAGACGTTCAGCCCCGCTGGTGGAGGGCGAAGCCCCGCATCTGAAGGTGGCCTCCGTGGCTCGCACACCGCCGCGTCCCGCCCCGCCCTACCCCACCCCGCCCGCCGCGGGAAGGCGGAAGGGTTTCGGGGCGGCCCCGCAACCCTGCGTGCTTGGGAAGTGCCCGGTGCCATGGAGCGGCTGCGGTGCCGGCACCTCCGGCGCTGAGGGAAGCCCGAACCGCCGCCTGCCATGGCCGCCGCCCTCCGGTGCTCCCTCTGCAGCTGCCTCCTGCTCTGCGGTGAGTCCAACCCGGTCTTGGAGAGGGGCCCGGGCTCCCCGGGAGGAGGGAGGCGGGGGGCAAGAGGCAGCGGTGCGGGTGGCTTCGTTTCCCAGAGCTCGGCGGCCGCCGGTGGCAACGGCTCAGTCCTGTGAGCAGCCGAACTGCACCGACGGCGGGGGAGGGCTCGGAGCCCGGCCGGCCTCACCACGCCTTTCGGGGGTGCCTCGGCCCGAGAGGCGCGGGGTGCTGTCGGGAGCCCGGCGGGATGCTCCGCTGGCGGGGACCCAGCTCCAGCCGCCCACGCTCCGTACTCTCCCTGTGTCTGTGCTGAGAAACTGGAACGTCCCTGGAAGGTTTTGGACACTTTGTGCGAGTCCCCCGTGATGAAATGCAC
The DNA here is from genome assembly GCA_025447755.1 of Corythornis vintsioides. Lineage (NCBI taxonomy): Eukaryota > Metazoa > Chordata > Aves > Coraciiformes > Alcedinidae > Corythornis > Corythornis vintsioides. The sequence continues at coordinate 16,846 of JAOEGS010018574.1, read as the reverse complement.
TCGCGGGAGGGTAGGAGGAGCTGAGCTGGGAGAGCGCGGGTACTGGGAAAATTACAAGGCAACATTAAACCTTCGTGATGTTGTCTGTAAACCATCAAATCACGGGCAGCACCCTAGAGAGGGTCTTTTGTGGTGAGGTCCATATGGTGTGGGAGAAGATAGATAAATGCCCTGTAGTAGCCAGAGTGGTACTGTATTTGTTGTTCATGCTGAGTTTGGGTCTGGTACCCGCACCCACCTTCCTCAGTCTTCTGTATGCCAGGGATTTTGCAGGCAAGAGAAGGTGTGGGAGCAGGAGACCAATAAATGCCTTCAGAACTCTGCTCTGCTCAGACCTCACCTGGAGTATTGCATCCAGTTCTGGAGCCCTCAGCACAGGAAAGACATGGAGCTGATGGAGCGGGGCCAGAGGAGACACAAAGATGCTCAGAGGCTGAAACAGCTCTGCTGTGGGGACAGGCTGAAGGAGCTGGGGTTGTTCAGCCTGGAGAAGGTTCCAGGGTGATCTTCTAGCCACTTCCCAGTACCTGAAGGGGCTCCAGGAAGGCTGGAGAGGGGCTGTTTCAAAGGGCCTCTAGGGAAAGGATGAGGAGTAATGGGTTTAAATGAGAGAAGAGCAGATTTAGACTGGATATCAGGAAGAAGTTCTTTCCCTTGAGGGTGGTGGATCAGTAGAATAGGCTCCCCAGGGAGGTGGTTGGGGCACCATCCCTGGAGCTATTGCAGGTGAGGTTGGCCAAGGCTCTGAGCAGCCTGGTCTAGTTGAGGGTGTCCCTGCTTCCTGCAGGGGGCTGCACTAGATGCCCTTTGGAGGTCCCTTCCAACCCTAAACATTCTATGATTCTCTAAGTGCACAGCATGGGCTTGGGCAGAGATGTGTGAAGGCCTGAGGTAGATGCCAAGAAGGACATGTGCATCTCTTCATGAGGTCTAGGTGCTGACGAGCAAGCAACTTCTGCTTTCATGATGTGAAGTGCATTTAAGTTAATTTGTTGAGTGCAAGGGTAACATTGTAGGAATTGAATCTGTGAAAGAGATTTATTTCATCAGAGTTTAGATTTTTAGTCATTGTCTGCTGAAGGTGGGTTTCAAGCACATTAATTTCCTGTATTTAAGCATCAGTTATAGACATATAAAATGTTACTTCTCTTATAACATATGTCATTAAGTTTTACTCTAGTGACATTTAAGCACTCTGTGATCTGGCAGGGCTTGTTTGCATTGTTCATCTGTGTTGCAATAATAGGCCAGGATCTCGACTACTTTATTTTCAAAACCAACAATTACTTTAAAATAATTAAAACACAATGGTAATGGACTGCTCATCAATATTACTTCAGGGATTATTTTATTCTGTTTCAATAAATAAAGCTATTGTGTTTTCACTGCTTGTGAAGAATGCCAATTAATGATACATTTATCTGCATGGTAGATTTAATAGCTCTCCTGCCTTTTAAGGTACTTCTTCTTTATCTGTTTTCTAAAAGGGTGTCTTAACAACAAACTGAGCAAAGCATTTTAAATGGCAATGCTAATCTGTGCAGTGATGATATAAACAGGTTATGGTGGATTTTATTTATTTTTTTTTTAATAATTCCAGTCTTATGCCCCAGTGTGTGTATAAAGACTGTTCATTTTCCTCTTCAGAAGAAGACTAAAATCCCAAACAAAACACACACACAAAAGAAAAACCCAACTCAAAACACACACAAGAACCCAAACCAACCACCACCCAAACCAACCAATCAATCCATACACCCATGTTGTTTCCATAGTGCTACTGGAGCACTATTTAGAAAAAATTTCTTTGACAATATCAGTAATAGTTCATGTTGATAGATTGATGGGCCCTAAGTCTTAGGCAGTAACAAGTCAGCCATACATAATAAATGTTGTTATAATTACTGTACTTACTGGAAATCATGGATGCTGGCTGACTTGTTTTTGTTGCATAAGGTCAGAAGCAGTGATAGGCATCAGGATTTAAATTAATTATAAGTTCTGGGTTTTGTTTTGTTTTTTAATTGTCTGAGGCAAGGAAGAAAATGAAGGCTGTATTTCACTGGATGTCTGAGAAGTTGTTGGAGGAACACAAACTAAAATGTTTGGTTTTGATTGTTTTCACAGTATCTGGAATAGTGCCAAAACCCCAAAACTTAAAAATTACTTCGGTTAATCTTCGTAGCATTTTACAGTGGGATGCTCCCAGGTTTCACAACGGGAATCTAAGTTACACTGTCCAGTCTAGGAGGTAAGTCTGAGGGTGTTGTGTTTTCCTTAATGTACATTTCACAGCTGCATGTGTTTGTGGTTTTGTTTCCTTTTTTATAAGAAGATGAGTAGCTGTCCCTTTCTTTTATCTTATCTTCTGAACTAAGTAACATGTCAGAGGCATTTTCTACACATTTTATACCCAAGGCAGATTTAGGTTTTTTTTGTTGTTTTTGTTTTGTTTTGTTTTGTTTTGTTTTTTAGAGCTAGAAACATATTTTAACGTTGGCTGTTATTAGCTCTCTGTGTGTTTTTTCTCTGACATGTAATTGTTACCTGTGATTCAAGACAATTAGTCCTGATGAGCCCTGGGACCTTATCTGATCTTTCACTTCAAGCAGTATTTTGTCCTCTGCCACCAGTGCAGCCAGCTTGCTTGCAACCTGATAAATAACCTGATAAACTCCAGGCAGGTGGCTCTTCCATTCGGTGCTTTAAACTCAGGACATATTTTCTCAGGTCTCCTTTTGTTGGTTTTGGTGGGTTGATTTAGCTTTCATTTGGTTTTGCTGCTGTGTCCTTCCCAGTTGGTCTTTCTTGTTGGGAAAGTGGTCTCTGCAGCTCTACCTTTGAAGGTGGTGACTTCCCCAACTCAGTGATGAGCTCCCTGCCTGCCTCTGCTTGGCAACAGTGTGATGGGCCAGAGGTGTTGCATTCCTGCTGAAGGTTGAATTCTTTGGCCAAGACAAAATAGGATGTAAAGCAGAGATGATGGCATCTGCAGGCAGGTGCCTGCTGAGGAGAAATCCCCAATCCAGGGTACAGGCCATCTGAATGGAAAGAAGATTTTTCCAGGTTCTGGTAGCAATTACATCTTGATCACTACTTTCCTCTGTGAGCTTTTGATGCAAAACAGAAAGGGTATCATACATTAAATGGTTCCCAGTCAATTCTCAGGCTCTGTTTTCTCTGGCTCTTCTTAAAGAAAGTTCTGAACAAAGTCCAAGTCAGACAGCAAAGCCACGTGCAGCAATATTGTCTGAATATTTGCAGACTTGCCTGATAACTACTGTCTGTTGAATCAAGTGTTTCTATTTACCCAAACATAATTTTAATCTTTATCACATAGATGCATATAAAATGCTTCATGTGTGTGTACACACTAGTAATGATGTTTCTTATACACTGGATCTAATTTTTCTTGTTCATGAGTCACAACTGGTTGTGTTAACAAACAGATAACACTACTTTTTCCAGTTAATTGAAAGACGTTTAGTTGGTTATAATCATACAATCATCTCTGTTTTGTTTCTCTTCCATACAGCATCAATTTCCCTGGAAACACCTATGAAAATGTGAGCACCAACTTGAGACTCACAGAGTGCAGTGTTTCTTCACTGTCTGCATATGGAGACTACATTTTAAGGGTCAGAGCAGAGACAGAAAATAACCATTCAGACTGGGTGACCATCAGATTTAAGCCAATGGATGACAGTAAGACTTTTCTTAATCTCCCACAAAAGGATTTCTCTGCTATTAATACAGCTTTACACTTTGGCTCCATAAGAAAAGCTATAGTATGCAGATAATTTTTTAATGTAATCACATATATTTTAATGTAATTAAAATTAATTTACATTTTAATGTAATCACAGAAAAAGATTACTTAGCCAAGAAATCTTCATTGCACAATATTTTGCCAGTGAAGCGTTACAGTCTTTTGTGAGAAATGATTTAGATATTGCCTTTCATTAGAGTGCATGACAGTGATGTTGTCACATGAGTTTGGGAATGAGTGATTTTTTTTCCAGTGCCTATTGTTTTTTTACATTCTTATTCCATTAACGAACAAATACCACATTATTTTAGATTATGTCTTTAATGTTACCCAAGGCTTTTTTTTCTCCTCACAGCTGTTAATACAAAAACCATGAAGGAAGCTTCTCTTACATGTCATCCTTGAGGAAAAACTTCTAAAAATGCCTTTTTTTTTTTTTCTTATTCTGCCTTAATTTGCTTGAATTTCTTTGTTCTGTTCCATGGATTTCAGAGTGTAATTTTACAGTTTACAGCCTTGTTTTTCAAAATGCTTTTATTGGTTACCAGTCCAAAAGCATAATGTTGATATAATTTAATCTGCCTAGAACAGAAGCACTGGAACACACTCTGGAAAAAAAAAAACTCACATTGTTGCCAGTATAAACTACAGCCAAAGGAAAACGTAATACAAAAAGTATTGATTGATTTTTCAGAGTAGAGAACAAACTTGTAAATCATTAACAGAGATACAGTTTGGCATATATTTGAATGTGCATGCAGCACACAGAGCAGGCTTGGCTTCAGAGAGTCAACTTGTTCCTGAATGGAAAAGTCTGGATATAAAACTATCTGCAAAGAAAGACCTGGGAGTACTGGCCAGCTGGAAATCTCTGAGAAGGACATGAGGATTTTTAATGTGGTTGACCTATGATAAAACTATCTGATATTCCTTTCTGTGTTATTATTTCTTCTAGTGCTTTAATTATAAGTTTCACACTGTATTGTAGGAATAGCTTAAGAAAACCAGAGTAGCCAAGACCCTTCTCACGTTATTTTTTGTAAATTCAATAATATATTCATGAGCATTGCATGAATGTATGGTCCAACAAGCAGGTATTTTATTGACATCTTCCTTTCTGTCAGACTTCATAGCTTGACTGCAGCCAGACAGAATTTTAGTAGAGGCAATATGTAGTGTAGTTGATTACTAAGATACTCATGAAGTAATTCAGTTAGTTGCACAAAAACATAATAAGGACAAGCCAATTACAAAATACAAAAATATAATATTCAGTCTAAGGAGCACCATTGGTAAAGACATGAAGAAATAATGCAAATGTTTACATTTTTTTTAATTATCACAATGAAAGAAACATTAAAACAGTTCACTAGATGTGAATAGAAAAGACAGATGTTGTAACATCTTGGCCAAGAAGAAGTGAGTAATCATGTATAGAAATAGTCCTTCCTCTCTCAGGAGTCACCACAGCTGGCAAAAGAGAACTGAGTGAATTTAATGTATGGGAAATATAGTCTGCAATAGTATCTGTTATTTAACTTCAAAATTAAATTCCTTTTAAGACTAGTTCTATAAGGAAATAATTTATTTCTGCCTTTCCATAAAAGGAATTTACCTTCTTCTAATAGACAAAATGATTTAAAGCACTAATTGTCATGTGTTGTATAAAAATGTCAGATGGAAAACGATGTGAAACTGAATTCCATTTCTTTCTCTTCCACCATTCTAAACATATAGCAGTCATTGGACCACCTGATGTAAAAGTGAAGTCGGAGTCTGGGTCCCTGCATGTGGATTTCACAGGTCCTTTTGCTGAACATGACAACTGGTCTCTAAAGCAGTATTATGGCTCTTGGAATTACAGAGTCCTGTACTGGAAGAAAGGCAGCAATACAGAGGTAATGTCTGCTCCCTGGGTGTTGTGAATCCATGACTTTGATAAATGCTTTTGATGGTAAAACACCATACTGATGAAGTTCTGAAAGGCAGTGGTACTGAAATAACTAATTTCAGTATAATATAGTCTGGTCACTATGGCTGCTAATCAGAGCAAATGGCAGTTAGCCATGTAGTTAAACAGTAGCATGGATATAATTTGCTCTTTCCATAATTAAAAATAACTGCTACATTCTAGTTTATTCCCTCAGTTTAGTGATGCATCTGTTTGTGATGCTGTCTTCCCCACCAAATCTCTGTTTCACACATACAAGCAAAGCTCAACTTAGAAGCTGTGACATCAGCAGTATCTGTGATCATGGTGATAAGCTGACTTAGGGTCAAATCTCATGTCACTGAAGTATTTGTGCTCCCCATGGGACATTGGGCTTTAAATGTCACCATGGATAAGACCCTATATTAACTGTGGTCACCTTCACCTCCTCAGTTTCTGTCAGTTGTAATTTTCTTTCTTCCTCTCATGGACAGCCTCTTCCACAGATAGATGTGTTAGCTCAAAAGACATTCCCCTACAAAATGCATGGAGAAAGGGTTGGACTAGATGATCTTCTAGGTCCCTTCCAACCCCTAACATCCTGTGATTCTGTGATTCCTTGATCACACATCTATAAGTCTCCTTAGCCTAAAACTGCATGCTGCTAGAAGCAGCCAGAAAGTCAGTGGTGTGAAAGATCTCACACTCCAACCTATAACAGGTGAAATCTATGTAGAGTTTTCAGTTCTATGACAGAGGCATGGCTCTTCATTCTGTCTTTGAAAGCCTTATTCACACTGTGGCTATAACTGGTAAGATTTGTCCTACTAATTGTAATTTTAATGTATTTTTAATGTAATTTTAATGTAATTTTAATGACTTAGCTGGTTCCACTTTACTTATGCATTCCAACTTTTTGTATTCTTCTCTGTTATTAGGTAACTCAAATAGATACTAAACATAACTCAGAAATATTGTCTCAGTTGGAGCCATGGACAACATACTGCATTCAAGTGCATGCAGTTATCCCTGAGTGGAACAAAACAGGGGAAGCAAGTGAAGAGCTTTGTGAGCAGACAACCCATAATGGTAATACCCCATGTGTCACAATGGGACACCCACCAGAAGGAGCTAGGAAATGATCCTCCCAAAAACTGATCTGTCTGGTATTGTTGTATTGTTTGGTGATGAAGATGTGTGTACCTTGGAGTGGAAGAGTTGGAAACAAAGTGGAAACTGCAGGCAGTGTGGCATTCATGGTCTAGGTGACCCTGCTCTGGCAGGGGGGTTGGACTAGATGATCTTCTAGGTACCTTCCAACCCCTAACATTCTATGATTCTATGTTTTCTTGTCTCTTGCAGGTGTAACTCCTGTGTGGATAATTGTGACCAGTCTTATAGGATCAATGTTGGCTGTTGTAATCTCTGTTCCTGTTTGTTTCTTTTCCTTACTGTATCTATATCGACTCACCAAACACGTTTTCTGCCCTTCATACGTTTTCCCACAACACTTGAAAGAGGTTTGTTTTCTACATAACACCATGAAATTAACCTTTTCAGCAGAACTGTCTGCTTTATTTAAAATAAATAATTATTTTTTTTTTAATATTTAAAAGCTGAACAATCAAAAAACTTGACATAGACATTTATTCCTAAAGCAACAGTGTCATTTGTAATATGAAGCTATATATGGCTTAGAAACAGGATGTTTTCATTATTTTTAACATGAGAGAATATCAGGTGTTAACCTTCAGTTCCTCTTTCCAGATAGGGGAGACATATCTCTGTTGTTTGCTATCTCACTGTAGACTTAAAACTGCACATTTGTTCTCCTGAAACCAAGTTCTTTCAGAAATAGAATAATGAGCTAAAACCAGGACAGAGTTTAAACTTAAGAATGCTCTGAAGTCTGAAAATTCAAGATAAAATGAGAGCAAATTAATGTTAGCCATTACTGCTGTGTAATACCACTGACCCTGGTACACCTGTCTAACAACATTAGAAAGCTGTGCCAGACTCCTCCAAGAGCAAAGGCTATCCACAGGGTTATGTACACTAAAGTTGGCATTTATACCCTTCTGAGTTTCCTGCAGTTTCTCTGAGTATTTAATTTCAAATAATTTATAATTCAGCAGGTTGTGCATCTAACTTCCCAATCAGCTTGTGCTTTAAGTTGAGCACAAGCTTAGCACACAGTAGTTTGCTGAAACTGGGGCTCAGCTGTTGGGAAGGTGGCATTGCTCTGATCACTACAGGATGTGGTCACATTTCATTCTGCTCACAGGTTTTTCACAAGAAAGGGAGAATTTTCTTCTCGTGCTAGTGTGTGAAGGTCAGTTGTGCTGACACTTAGGAAAGGCAGTGGTTTCACTGCATGGACTTTTGAGATTGCAAGTTACTGACAGTACATTTAGAATTACAGTTTTCTAGGAAAAAAAATAAAATTAAAAGGTCTAATTGCAATAGCATCAGTGTTTACTTTTGCAATTGCAGTTTCTTACATAATAAGCACTTGTAATAGGAGGTGTCAAGTCACAAGAACAAAAGGCAGTTGTGCTCCTCCAGCCATATTAACCAGTCACTTCAGCTGCCAAAATGAGGGGTTGACATCTTACTGCTGTGTTGAGTAGGTGTGCTGTTCTTTTGTTGACATTCAAAATACAGTCCTGACATGCTGAGAAGTCCATGTTGACTCTTGAGGCTGACTCCATCTTACCAACAGAACAGAGCGTAGGAGGAAGCTGTGATATTTCAGTACTAAAATTAAGTCATCTTTCTCACTTAACTGCATGGCACTGCAAATCTCCCTCCCTCTTCTTTGCTTGACTAAATGGTTAGTGTTTATGTTGACATTTAAAGCATCATTATTTGATGTCTGAGCAGACAGCTCTCCAAGATGGCAGGAACAACTCACATCTCTTGTTGCTTATTGACAAATCTCTCTGACCATCACCTATAGTCAAGTCACTGGTTTTGGTTTGGAAACAAAACTAAGGTTTTTGGTTGTTTTGTTGATTTTTATTAAGAAAGTTTCTCTTACAAATAAGTTACTAATCCCTCGGGTGTTTTCTTGCAAATGGGATGGTAGAGCTGGTGCAGCTTAATTCTTATTTCTTCTTTTCCTTCACAGTTTTTGAGCATGCCTCCCAGTGGTCCACAGGTTTTTTCTGCACTCCCACAAGAAGAGTACCTTTTATATGACAAGCTAACTGTCATTTCAGAAGAATCAAAAAATCAGAGTGCTGAGACTTTGGATGAGACCAGCAAGGTAACAGAGCATCTTCAGGACTCTGAACAAGAAGATTCTGATTCAAGAATAGCACCAGCTTCAGAAAAGGCCTAAACGCACTCCTCATACTTGACTCAGACTAAAAGAAAAGAACTGATGAGTTTATCTTATTGGTGCATTCTTAAGACAATAAAAATCCATATACAAAGATGTGTACATAAACTTTTGACAAAATCATGTTATTTTTTATAAGTACAAGGACTTGACTATACATTTGGAATTAAATTATATGTAATTTTTGACACCATTCATCGTGGCTCACTCTTAAGTTGCAGAAATACCTAGGACTGCATGATGACATTAATTTACAAAGCAAATACATATAATGCTAGTTAATTTAACTTTGATTCTTTATTGCAAAAACCAATCAAAATGGCATATTGTATAATATTTGCAAGGGAAAATAATATTTTGTAAAGAAAGACATGATTTGACTTTTTTAATGAGAAACTGTATACTTCTTAAGGAAGTAAGTGGCACAATAAGTGGCACAATCTTTCTATTGAGTATTTTTTTTTACCTCATGTAAAGCTGGCAAGTTATTATATCAACTTGATCTGAATTAACTAAACACTAATATTCAGTGTGGTTTGCACTGAAAGGTGTTACTCATCATTCATTGCTAGGGATAATGGGAACACAGCAGTGTAGCACCAGATAGCCCTCTAGCTCCAATTATTGCTCAGTCCCTTGAGCCTCTACCCTGCAGATTCTATGGCTAATTCAATTGGTTCATTCCACTGAGTCGATGGAAAACTTCATAGCTAAAATGGGAATTAAAAGGTAGGTTTGTTTTATTTAGAAATATATTCTTAATTCAAAACCAAAGTGAATCCATGCTGATGTGACTCCAAAGCTACACAGGACAATCTCACCTGCATGGCCCCGTGCATGCCTGTGAAAGTCCATGTCCAATGTTGGGGCAAAAAGCGTGGACTTTGCACTGTTAGCCAAGTCTGGGAGTGTTGCATTTTTTTGTGAGTGCATTATTACTTCAAAATGAGAGTGAAAAAAACTGTCAGCAAAAGCAACTTTCCAGGAGCAAAGGTGTGTGTAAATCATAACTCGATGTGGAAATTTAAAGTTTATGGCTACTGTTTGAGATTAGTTAATTAACATGTAAATATTTGCTTCTTGGGAACTGTTGCTGGAAGAGAATGTAGGGAGAACTAGCATTGATTTTACCACCCAGCTATTTGTAATCTACACTTCTTTTTCACCCTGCACTTTTCACCTTTCATCATACTCTGGTTTACTGTGGAATATGGAAAAATTGAGGTAGCTTCCCCCCCCTCTTTCCTTTTTATAAGTAGTTTGAAGGTTATTTTCTTCACCTTCCAACAAAGCTGCTCTGTGAGTGCTGATCCTAATGAAGGCCCATGTCCTGTGTTTTGTACACTTCTCTATTACAAAAAAATGAGCACCCTGTGTGTTCTGTGTCTCTCTTCCACAGCAGCAGCTTCCATTGGTCATTATTCTTCTTTATTTTCTTTCAGAAAGGCAAAAATACATAGCACAGCTGCTATGGCCAATGCATGGGTGCTAGTTGGCTGGCCAGCTTGCTGTCAGTAGAGGACAGAGTTGAGAATGTTGTATGTATTCTTTCAGTAGAGTTGCTTTCATCTAGCCAGAGGCTGATTTTTATGGAAGAGCAGGAAGTTGCTGTCTTATCAAACGTGGCTGAAAAGGAATCAGCTGGATTCAAGGTTGAGGTCACAGAAAAGGCAGTTCACGTGCTGTGCCACTTCAGTACACATTCATTGATAAGCTAACTGGAGAGAAGAAAAAAAGTCATCTTGGCTGTACAGAGATACAGCCTTTTGAGATTAAAGCAGGAAGAATGTGTGTAAGAATATAATCTGAAATACTGAGAGGTTGGCTTCTCCCAGTTAAAAAGAGGAAGCATCCCCCCTTAAGTCTTTGCCAATGCCAATTGCATGGTCACATGAGAGGGACAGACTGCTCTCAGAACACTGGTTCCTCTTTCAACATGGCCAAACACATGGGAAAGGAAGAATTTGTCCTGAATGTTTTACCTTTTCTTTGATATGGAATGTGGTGTCTTTAAGGAAACAGCTGGTTTAAGTTCTTCTGAGCCCATCTTCAACCTACTGTCTGTATCATCATCAAAACACCTTTCTACAGTGAATTCCAAAATGATAAATATATTAAGATTCCAGCTGTACCACAACTACTGTGAAATAGGAATCAATTATTCAACTCTGCAGCTCAACAGATCACCAAAGATGTGATACATAGCCCAAAAACAGAGCAGTGCAACAATGACAGGAAGAATTCACACAACTGTGAAAAGGGAAAGTCTGGCTCATTTTTCACTTCTGATTTCTCACCTCCAACATGTTTTGTTCACCTCATTTCATACTGACCTAAAGCCCAACTAAGCCATTAATGTCTACAGTTTTTACACACACATTGCTAAGCAGCTGTTCTTAAGGGCTTGGGGGTTTTTCAGTGTTTCATTACTTAACAGGTTAAGACCCAGTAAATCAGTTACAGCTAGATAAAAGGATTAAGTGACAAGAAGTGGTGAATTCACTATAATTCTAGCTACATAAGGGAAATCCCTCGGTCTCTCCAAAGACAGTAGCCCCCTCATATAACAACTTCCTGGGATCCTTCTCTGGAAGAACATGTTACCAAATTTTTTTTCTGAGGCAGGCTAGGAAATAACCATTATTGGCAAAATAATTTTCTAGTCATCATTGTTATTGAAAAAATGGTATGGAGTGTCTGTGCAAATTAAGGCTCCTTCCCTTGATACTGATGGCACTGTTGTGAAAACAAAAGGTGAAAATAGCTATTTTACAGAAGGTATTATGACTAACCAACAGGCCTAGCTGAACAGCTGCATGTAATATACTGGAAATAGCTTGTTTGCACTTCATAATAGGGAGCCCTGTCTTATTTCTTCCCTACAAATTGGATTTCCTTAAGTTAATTTTGCATGCTTTCAAGCAATTACTGCAAAAGACTGAAGGCACGGGAGGATAATGATATCAAAAAGACAAATGAGAAACCACTGGGGAAATCTTACCAGTGCAGCTCTATCTAGCAGTACTGATGTGCATTCACTAATACTAGGATTTCACCAGGCCAAAAAAATCTGTTTAATAACTTTCAGCTCATCCATTTTCCCATCAGCTCTGACACTGTGTCACTCAAATATTGTCTCTCATTTCCACTCTCTTCTCTCAGCTCCTGTTGTTTACAGTATATTTTTTATTTTTATTTATGTAAGGAAAATATTCATCTGTCCCATGGCATTTCTTACACATCGAATTATACCTGTAACTCCCCATCACTGGATGCTTGCCACAATAAAAGCAACAAAACAGCTACTCATCTTGAAGTGCAAAAATTGGTAGGTTATATTTTGAATTTAGTAAGATTTTTTCGTAATATCTTTCAAGATACTGTCACAGACAAGGAGAAGTGGTCTAGGCTAAAGGAGACAAACATGGGGCTTATAGAGGGTCACAAACCATAATGAGTCAACATCTCACTGTTGTGAAAGAGGCAAATGCCACACAGAATACACAAACCACAGTAGAGTCAGTGAAATACATAAAATAATCCTTCCAGCTATTTAGCACTAGTAAGGCTGTGTGGAAAGCTATATCCAGCACTGGGTAAACTCAGGAGGAGAGAAAAAAGCCATGTGTTGTGAAGGAAGATGGTATTATGTGGTCTAACAAAAAGTCTTAAGGCAACATGTCAGTCTTCCAAAAATGTGAAAGGTTTCTGAAAGCAGGAAATGAAAATAATCTGTGCTACATGGAGGACAGACATGAAAGCAGTAACAAGACCACAACAATATAGACATGAGGAGAAGTTTTCTAAGTATGAAAAACAGAAGAAGTATAGGAGAAGCTGTCTGGGAATTAGAATATTAAAACAAAAACCCAACTAACACCCCAAAAAAAAAAAAACAACCTAAATCCAAATGTCCACTAGGAAGGAGGTAGATACATCTGATCCTGCCTTGGAGCTGTATAATGAACCACTAGACTCCCTGAGGTCTTTCCTTCCTAAACCTATTTTTCTATGCTTTTCAAACAAAATGAAATACTGTATCTGCTGCTTTTATCCTGTTCCAGAGCTGACATGAGAAGAAACAACCAAATTATTTTCTCCTTTGTCTGTTAGCCAACTAAAATAAATTCAGTGGAGCCTGCAAGGCTTATTTTCCTCCCTCATACATGTGTTTTGCTATTGATGTTGATGACCACAGAAGCACACATTGTCTTACCTTCTATTTGGTTGTCTGTGTATTGGAGATAGAGCTTCTCTTCTAACAGATTGTCTCAACACCTGTTTCTGTTTCTTTCTTCAGTGAGGAAGTTGCATTTGAACTTACATTTACTACGTTCATATTCCTACTGGTAATAAATAATAAGCTAATATTAGTTTCATGTAGTTCATGATCTAGAACACAAAGTGGTTATGGTGAAGAGTGGTTTACATAAATAACATGTGATTAAAATGTCTCCCTATAAACTGTCTGAACACAAGATAACAAATTACTGTAGAATAAATATGACTCAAGGTCAGAAACACCCTGCAACAATATATCCCCCTAATTATCATATCCATGCATATATCTTCTACAGGCTCAACTATAATGCATCTGTTAGTGCAGAATAGTTCACTCTTGATGTGCAGAATGCATTTATTTTTCCCCTGACAAGGCTTTCATAGCATAAATATTTTTAACCAAACTCCTTATATCAGAGTACCCAGTATCTTGCAAGAATACATTTTGCATAATTCCTGCAGTCAACTCCTAACATTAAAGAGCATGGTTTTCCTCCCACTAACACTGAGGGGAAGAAATGTACCAAGAACACCTTTTAGCTTTTAGCAGTTCATGACTGTGTTAGGCAAGAGCTGCCAGTCACATATGCCCAGCCACTAAAATTTTCAGTTGCCCAAAGCCTTCCTCTCATGGAGTGGCAAGTGCTGCCACCATAGCCCCTAGCTTTTGGCAAATTTCCTTGGTCTCAAGAGCATGTGAGTGTGTGGGAAGCTGGGAGAAGCTGTATGCCTGCTCCTACTCACCCTTCTGCCAGCTATTGCTCAGATCTCTGCAGCAACAGGCTCACCAGCAGCACAATTTTTTTACAAGTGTCTGTGTAAGTGTTCCTCTAAGCTCGTGTGAGTCAGAAAATACCACACTTCCAGGAAACAATGAGCATGGTATGCATGTGTTGCACACATGATCTGCACAGGCACAGCAAATCCAGCACCTCTAAGAAAGTGTGGGAGTGAACCTTGTAGGACAAGTCTGCTGCTTATACACAGTAATACCCATATTAAAATGGGAAAGAGCTGTCTCCTATAGGCTCCCTTTTACCCCAGAAGATGGGTGGGTGTCCTACTCAGCTGGAGAAGCATCTGTGATGCACAAACTGAAGGAGGCCTGTTTGGTGTCAGACATTAACACTGTGAATGTAATAATATGTCATTTACTCTCCTCAAGGAGAATGACACCTTGGAGAGCCCTAGCTGTAAGCCCAGCCAGTCAAAATCAGTATTAGAAAGCTGCCAAAGAATTATTCACAAGGATCAGGAACATGACTGCCATTGGAAAGGCCTGTCTCCTGGAAACAGCTTGTAAATATTAGGAATGCCAGTTTTTTAGTTGTTATTTCACTCCATTGATCAAAGAGCACTGGCAGTACAATAGCTATGCTGAATATTGCTTTGAAATCCTCTTGTTGAGATTTCAAAGGTACTTCAGCAATACTCTTTTTTTTTTTTTTACAGAGAAGGACAAATAACAGCCTCTGTCTTCAAGTGCAACCAGGTTACAAAAAAAAAAAATTCACACAGGAAGTTGTGGTGAAAATGACAATATTTCACAGATTATGTCCTACTTTGCTACTTTCACCACAACATGCTTTCTCCTGATTGTGTATTGACATCATCATATGTTGATCACAACAGATACAGTAGTCCACACCGAGTGGTACGTAACAGCCTATTGCTCAGTTCTGTTACACAATAAATACACTTCTGCATGATACATCTATTAAATTGCATATTTATTGCTCCAAATAAACAAATAACAGAAATCAAACTGAAATTGCATTGTTTAAACACTCAACTATTTTTCTTTTAAAGAAAACCACCAGTCCACACTGTCAATCATAGAATCACAGGATGGTTTGGGATGGATGGGACTTCCAAACTCCCTACGATGAGCAGGGACACTTCCCACTACACCAGGTTGCTCAGAACCTCATTCAATACTGCTCTGGCAGGGGTTTAGGACTAAGTGATCTTCTAGATCTCTTCCAATCCCCAACATTCTGTGATTCTTAAACACTTCCAGTGATGATACATCCACAACTTCGCCGAGCAACCCCATTCCTGTGTCTCGCCACCCTCTACAAAGTCAGTTGGCATTAGCGCGCCCGCATCCAGCCGCAGGGCAGCTGCTGTGCGCCGATAAAGAACACTGTTATGCCTGATAATCCACCCTCTGAGGGAAGGATCTTCAGAGTCACCGGGGGGAAGCTGGGTGAGCAGCCCCGGACAACGAGTAACAGCCGCCCCGCCACGGCCAGGGGGTGTGCGGGGGAGCCAGGAAGACGCGCAATTACCGGGGCTTTCCACGGAGCGCCCAACCAGCCTCCCTCCCTCCTCAGCAGCACCTCCCATTTGCCGCCACCGGAGCATAAACCCCCGAAGGGGCTGTGGTCTGGTGGAATAAGTTCCTTCCCTCAAGTTCCGAGCCCGCTGACGTTTAGTAGCTCAGCCACAGCCCCGCTGGCCAAGTCGTGTCGGGGCTGCCTGCGCATGCGTGGCCGCCCGTGCTTTCCGGTAACGGGGAAGACGCCGCTTGGGCTGCGTGACGGATGGACGAGGTAGCGGCGGCGTGTGCGGGACGCGTGGCTGCGGTGTTGTTGTCCTGCCTCGTGGTCGCGCTGCCCGGAGGCTGTGCAGGTGCGTCCTGGTGAGCGGGCAGGGCGAGGTAGGGGGGGGAGCGGCCAGCGGCTGCTGGGGGCTAGTGCGGTGCCCGTTGTCAAATGGGGAGAGTAGAGAGCGGGGTGTTGCCGCTGGCAGCCCCCCCCTGCCCGCCGAGACGTGCGGCTTGTGGGGGCTGCCCCTTCCCGTCCTTCAGCGGCCGCCCGGAGCTGCGACCCGCGGCTGGTCCCAGAGCCCGGTGCATGGGCGCCGCTGTGGGGGTGCAAAGAAATCTAGGACTTGGGCCTGCAGAGGTGTGCCCGGCTTGGGGAAGCCAGGCTTGGTTTCCGTCCAGTGCATCGGGTTTTATCTCACGGGTTAGTGACTGCCGTTATCTCGTCTGCTTCGAGCTTTCCTCTGGCTTCTGAGCGCTAGAAGGTGTAGCTTAACCATGGGGCGTGCAGGTTTCTGAATTGCATTGGAAAGACATCTCAGTCTAATCTTGCCAGTTTCAAGTATAAATAAGGAAATGAGAGAAGTGGAATCTCGGGATGAGGATTTTATTACACGGGGTAGTCATGTTTACATTGTTAAGCAGCCACAAGCACAGGAGAGACATGGAGCTGATGGAGTGGGGCCAGAGGAGGCCACAAAGATGCTCAGAGGCTGGAACAGCTCTGCTATGGGGGCAGTCTGAAGGAGCTGGGGTTGTTCAGCCTGGAGAAGGCTCTGGGGTGATCTTAAAGCCACCTTCCAGTGCCTGAAGGGGCTCCAGGGAGGCTGGAAAGGGGCTGTTTACAAGGGCCTGGAGTGAAAGGATGAGGAGTAATGGGTTTAAATGAGAGAAGAGCAGATTTAGACTGGATCTCAGGAAGAAGTTCTTTCCCTTGAGGGTGGTGGATCAGTGGAACAGGCTCCCCAGGGAGGT
>JAOEGS010018571.1:0-11378 GCA_025447755.1 Corythornis vintsioides | reverse complement strand
TCCTCAGATCCAGTCTCAAGCTCCTCTAACTGACCCTACCTCCTCAGCCCCTTCTCCCTGCTGCTTTGTGGCAGTCATTAATGGGTGTTGCACCTTTGCATGTGTCCTCAGTCCAGAGATCTTTTCTCCAGGAGGAAGCTGTAACCTTTAAATAGCATCACTTTTAAAGCATTTAAACTAGTGAAAACCCAAACCCTGGATGTTCTCCTGACAGGTTGGGGATGCATCATTTTTTTTTTGCTCATTAGATGTCTTAATGGATGTACTTTCAGTAGTGATGAGTGTCTTCTGCACCACCTTAAGTTAATCTATTTTAAGTGGTATCTCCAATTATACTGCAGTAACATTCTCATGCAAAGAAAGTGTGTGAGGAGAGATGAACACTGGGCATCCCTAATAGCAAATGCCACTGTGGGGGGTGTCTGTGCCCAGCAGCATGGAGATATTTGGTGTCTGTGCAGGTGTCTAAGTGTCCCTTGGCAGGAAGAGGCTTCCTTCTGGCTGTCAAAAGCATGTAAGTGGGTGCAGTTCAAACCTTGGCTTTCTGCAAAACTGAGACCCTGTGAAAGCCCAGAGCATACTACAGAAATGACAGTGACTGAAAAATCTCAGTGAGAAGTGTTTTTCACAAGGAAGCAAATGTTGTTTTGTTTTTGTTTTTGTAACCTGACCATTGTGGCAGGGGAAGTTGGTGTGCCAGGCTCTGAAAGCAAGGTCAACTGGCTGGGAACAAAATCAAAATGGACTTTTTTTTTTTGTCTTTTGGCAAGTTGGAAGGGAAATAAAAAAGGCAAATGAGCATGAAGGGGCAAAGGACACTGCACACTCTGGAGGATTTTAGAACCTAAAGCTGTATTTAGCAAATTAAGGGACGAAGTGAATTTCCCAAACAATGTGTGTTAAATCACACAAATTAATAACCCTGGCACTTAGGAACTAGCAGTGTATTTCATTTGGCCACGTAAAGATTTTCAAGCCACAAGTCAATGGTCAAAGCAGAACAGTCCCCCAGAGAGTGCTGCAGGGGGCTTGGAGGATGCAACCCTCTGTGGAGGAGTCCTCCATCAGGGCTAAGTTGCTGTCAGTGCTTAATGATGTTCTCAGAGTGGGTAACAAACATGACACAAACCCAAAGAAACTGTCTCTGAATGGGCAGCAAAAAGAGACCAGTGGAAAATGGATTTTTTTTTTATCCTGCCCTTTGTCTGAAGGAACATATACTGGGAGAACAAACCTGGTTTAATATATTTACAAGTAGCAGAAGTCACTTAATGTGTGGGGAGGAGTAGACTGGGGAGGAGTCAGTCTGAGTTAGGACTTACTGAAGCACTCCCACTGTTAGACATTGTGCCTTCCTGATGTTGAGGCCACCTTGGCTCACTGATCTTGATGAAGATGATACTCTCTTGTTCTTCAGTTCTTTCCTTTTCAAAGGTTTCCCAAAGCACTTTATGCATTAATGAGTTATTTTCCTACCACGAGTGGTTTTGCAGTGGCTTTAATGGAACAAAACAACTCCCTGATTTCAGACCAGAACTGGGGAAGAATATCAGTGCTAGGGAGCAACACAAGGTCTATTAGCAGAGGCAAAGCAGGAATGTTGAATGAGAGCTGTCTAAAGCAGTAGCTCACTGTTTGCTCCTGCCCTTTCATCTCATCTCTAGCATCTCATCAGTAATGAATTGCAGGGAGACACAAATTGACACAGTGCAGGCTGTACCACTCACATCATCTGGCCTGTCCCCATCAGGGACCCTTTAGTGGCTGCAGCATCTTCCAGTGAAAAACTCTGGTGGTGGTTGGGAGTTTCCAAGCCCTGGTTCCCCTTTAACCAAAGCCAGAACAAGAAGCTAGTTGCTAGATCTGCCTGACTGGACAGATCTGTTTGGCTCTACAGATGGTTTTTAGTTAGTGGTGAAGTGACAAGTTGGAATGATGAAGGTAACTTGACAATTTTAGGGAAAAACTCCTCTTCATCCTGTGATTTGGGGCAACAATACTGTAGTAGGAAAGACAGTACTGTATCTTGAAAAAGCATTATTGGTAAAATATCAAGAGCTCCATATTTCTGTGCTGACTTTTAAAATATACTTTATTTCCTCTTGTTTAATCTGCAAGTGCTTCCCTCCCCTTTAAGTTTAGAATGTTCAGATGAACTGTGGATACAGACCAGGCAGCCATGCTTTCTGTGCATTTAGGATCTGGTTGCATGTAACTTCAGGGTTGCTTTATCATCTGTGGATTGAATTGAGGATGCCTGCTGGGAGTTTCAGGTCTTGGTTTTCTTATTGGAGGTCCTTCCATCAGGCAGGCCTGTTAAATGCTTGCTGAGTCCCTGGAGACACTTGATCTGTGTTTAAAGGGAAGCAGCTGAACCACGAGGAGAGAGAAATGTCTCTACTCAAGCACTATTGCTCTGGAGGGATCTCACTGGAAGCTGTGCAAAGCTGCCATGGCATTCTGGGTGCCTGGGGCTCTCTGTGTGCTCCCTCCCAGCAGGGACCTGGGTGATGCTCTTTCAGGCCTTTCCTGCTCTGAGAAAGACAAGTTGATGGCTCCTGGATGCTTTGGGCATTAACTGTGCTTAATTCCCCTGAGGTCCAGGCCAGGAAAACCTCTGGAGGATTCCAAGCAGTACCTGCCTCTTGCTCCTCACTCCTCTGAAAGCTTTCCCAGTGGAGACACCCTCTCAGGGACAGCAGGAGGTCCATAAATAAATAATTCCCTCTGTCTCTCCTGATCAGCCCAAGCAGCTGTGATTGCTCCTGAATGCCTGGGTTGCTTTCTTCTTAATGGCTTTTAAACCAATTTCACCCTCATCTGATGACCCAGCTTCTCCTCCTGTTTTTGGAGGAACAATTTATTCTTTTAGAGAGGGTGATTTGGGGGGTATAAATGACACGTCCAGAGTTTTGGCTGAGGTGAAATAGCAGTGCAAGGCAAAGCCACAGTTTACTGGTGCTACCAGGCTCCCCCTTGCCTTATTCTGCCAAACCTCTACAGGGAACCTCTGGGTATTGCAAGTGTTCAGTCAAATCTAAAGGTGTTGATTTGTATCCTAGTGCAACCCCTCAAGGCATTTATTGCTCATCTGATGGGGGTCATCTAGGTTTGGCTATGCAGAAATATTCTGTATTTCTGAAATCTGAGTGCTGCCACCACAGGCAGCACATCCCAGCTGGACAGTAAGAGATGCAAGTCACCTTCTGAACATCCTCACAGCACTGGTCAGGTGTCATGTGGTGTGTGCTAGTACAGGCTGGTGTTGCATTGCAGTTCAATGAGGGTCACCTATAGGGCCTTCAGAAGAGGCACTAGTCTAGCTGGGAAGGTTTTTTTTCTCCTGCTGTCCTGCCTTCTGTTTAATTTCTTGGCAGTGGGTTTAACAAGGAAAAATTCTATCCACAGGCTGTATGGTTCCCAGGATGGTAGCAACATCTTCTGGACTTTTTGTCACAAAAGCCTACCCTTTGCTGAGTTGTTGAGCACATGAGGTCTGAAATATTGCCAAATGATGAGGGGCAAGATGTAAAATAGGAGTTGGGCACCACTGAGTTTGGCTGCCTGTAGAAATGTATTGGAAGAGTGGCTTGTTAACAGGGGAGCAGAGAGGGGAGGCACTGGCAGTCTTTGATCATCACTAAAATAAATGTGTTCAAGAGATGAGTAAAAAAAGCCCAAAACTAGGTTTTCCTTTGTAAGCACTGTGGAGACCAAGGGGGACCTGTTGCTAGGAGGCTGCAGCACCAAAGTCACCCTCAGACCTCATGGGACTGAGATTTGAATTTGCCTTAACAATGATACTGCAAAGTAATAATCTTTTCTAATGCTGCCACAGGAAAGGGAAGCTGGCAACCTATGGCTTTGAAGTGTGAAGGCAATTTTTTTACTGAAATCCAGTGATGTGTGTTTAGGTCCATCAGGAGAAGGCTTTACCACTGTCCACAGCTGCCTCTGGAACTCTGAGAAACTGAAAGACTTAGAAGAAGTCACATTGATAAGACCTTTGCAAAGACATCCAGGGACTTCTGCATGAGAGACTGACATTTTCCCAGCACACAGGGCTGCATAGCAGGAGTGGGACTGAGCTAGTGAAGCTCCTTTCCTCTGCACAGGAAAGCTTATTTATTTATTCATCTTTTTTTTTTCTGATAACCAGCATCTATCTCCTTGTGACTGGCTGTCCAGTAAATTCAAGAGGGAGTTGTGAAAAAAAAACCAACCCACACCTGTATTGTTCAAACACTACAATTGGTACAGAAAAAAATCCTCAAAATGATCATCTTTGGAGATGCAGAGGAGACTTGCAGTTGTTGTGATGCTGACACAGTGTGGCATAAAGAAGCTGGTCTCTGCCATGTCTGATTCCAGCCCATTATATTGGAATATTCTGAGGCTGGAGAAGGTGACCAGAAGAGCAATCCCAATCATCTGATGATTTCTGCTTTTTTCCAGGCTGTTGTGCAGGAGATTTCCTAAGGTCTCTTGGAACCTACAGGTTTGTCTCACTGTATTTCAATTTTTTACTTTTTTATAACTCCCTACAGCACTTCCCAAAAGGCCAAGACCACCAGTGGTCTTCATCTCTGTGGATGTATTTAAAAGCTGTCTAGATATGATGCTTAAGGATATGGTGTAGTAGTGGCTCTGGTAAAGTTAGATCACTGGTGGACTTGATTTTAAAGGGCTTTTCCAACCATAGCAATTCTGTGCAGACAGATTTCTTTGGATGGTTGAGTGATGAAGTTGGTATTGTGAATATACAGGGTCCTGGTGTCATTAGAAGGGTCTTGGAGAGAGAAGCAGCAAATCATCTCCCCAGATTAAAGAAATGAAAAAGAAACCCTTGTTCTCCTGGCCTGAGTCCCTGGGCTTTTGCAACACAAGTTTTGAAGCTAGTGTGCTAAGGTAAGAAAGCTAAAGGTGAGGAGATGCTGTTTGACAGTCTGACCCACCACACTGGGAAAGACATTCTTGTCAGGTAGGATGCTGACAGCTGAACAGAGGTGTTTCCAGATGTGTTGATGCCTTGTGTTTCCCATTCCTTCTAGCAGCTCAGCTGCTGATCTGTGGCCATCTGGGGTCATGGGTGGAGAAGGATTCATCATTTCATGATGGGAAATGATGTGTAGCTGTAAATAAACCCCCTTTCCTCTCCATATCTTGGGCACGTTGAGCTCGACAGCAGTGGCACAAGTGAGGGTTAGTGTGACACATCATGAGCAAGGTTTCTGTCTGCTTGGTTGAAGAGTTAAGCAAAGACTGAGAAGCAGATTGACAAAAGATGAAAGCAGATACCTTGCCCTCCTCTGGGCAAGGAGATGAGAAGTTTCTTTCAAATACCCCATCTAACTGATGATGCAAGAGAGAGCAGAAGGCATGATCTCAGCCATCCAATTTCCTGCTCCTCTGTGTGTTTCTGACTACAATCACTTCCAAAATCTGGGGAACAGGATTTCTCTTCCCATAGTCTTTATTCTTTCCCATCTGGTAAAATCCTCCACAGCTGCCTCTTGCTCTCACACCCTGTTTTGAATTCTACAAAAGCTAATATAGCTTTTTTTTGTGTGCTTCTCTGTGTGTGCATGTTCACCTAAGATGTCAGCAGAAACATCTTCTCCTCTGGACGTAGAGTCCTGCTATTAACACTGCAAAGGCAAAAACAGATACAGAAGGGACACAATCAGCAGTGGTCCTGCAAAACTAGGGCTTATTAAAAGAAAGTTTTGACTTTTCATTGGCAATGTGGGGACTATGTCTGATCTCAGGGCTCCTGACACTGCTGTATCCAAGCACAGAACATGAGGAAAGGTGATTTATTTGAAAGGATTCTCTTTCAAAGCAGAATAATAAGGGCTAAGACACTGGTATTCAGCCACTTGCTCTGCTGCAGTTTTGCTCAGATTGATCTGGGGCAATCCACATAACCTCTTTATGATATGATTCAGCAGTCTGTAAGTTGGGAATTATTACACAGGTGTTTGAAAGGCTAGGTAAGGCTTGGAGCATGTCTGAGGATGTTCAGATGGGCAGTTAGCTCAAAATGACAGTGTGAAAACTGCTGAAATAGCTGGTGAGTTCTAGCAATGATGGTGGTGACATTGCCCTTGGTGGGGAGAGAAAAAAAAAGAAGTTTTTTTAGGGAAAATAGAAACAAACCCCAAGCACATGAGGCTGTTTTGTCCTCATGGATAGAGTCTGTCTCTGGGATAGCTGTTTGCTGTGGAAGGGAATAGATGTGGAAGTGGTGAAAGCCTATCAGTGCTCAGGAGCCCTAAGTTTAACTCCTTGCAAAGTTTAACTCCTTGCAAAGCAGAGGGATCAGGGCACACAACAAAGTGACTTGTGTGAAGTCTAAGCAGTAGTATTGGCCTAAAAAATGTGTTGAAAGGTTTGTCCTCTGAGTTCATCACAGTGATCCCTCTGTAACTGTTGTTTCCTTAAATGAGACAGGGGCTGGGAAAGGTCTGTCATTGAACTTCTCTCTCCCCAGCAGACAAGATAAGAATGTGTGTACACAAGTCTGTTCTGCCCAGCTTAGGTCTCCTGATTATTATGTATGGGGTTTGCCCCATGCAGATACCACTTCACTGACTTCCTTGTGAGAACAGAATAATAGGGCCTTCATAAAAGGGGGAAAAAAAATCACAAACCCCCCAAAGTAACTAGATCTCTCCTGCTGCTGCATTTTCCTTATTCACTAAAAAAAAAAAAATAGCCTTATCAACAAGTGAAATCAAGTTAGTTTGGCATGATTTGCAGGTTACTCCTATATTAGACCAAATGAAATTTCTGTCAGTCAGTCCATCAGCTTATTGGAAAACTGATCATTATTCCATTAGAAAAGTAAAAAAAAATAAAATTAAAAAAGAAAAGGAAAAGGAAAAGCTATGAAAACCAGTCATTAAAGGATAGGGGGAAAGTCTCCAAAGAAGGTGTCTCTCCATCAGCTCTTGAAAGAGCCAGCAAAAGCAGAGAGCTATGAGAAAAGCTCAGCAAGTGCTGTGTGTTGGAGGGGTTAGCAAAAGCAAATGAAGGCTCTCCAAGTTCAACATCAGCCTGCAGGACTCTTGTCTTCATTCTTGCCAATCCAGGTGGGTGGATCAAGCCTAACCAGCAGTGCCTATTCCTTTCTATCCTCCTCAGAAAGGAAGAGCAAAACCTCTGCACTGCTACCTGCAGTCTCTGAAGGTTTTGCAAACTATTTATGCATCTGCACTGGGTCCCAAGAGGTTTGGGTTGCATTTCTGCACTGCTCTGGAAATACCCACCTTACCCACCTTACCCCGGCAGTCCTCTGTCAGCAGCAGCCCATTTCCAGAGCACAAACCCACCATTGTGCTGCTTCTATCAGTTCATTCAGCCCTGTGCACCTTGTGCCAGGCAATCACATGGCTCCCTGCTTGCCTCACCCCAGACTGGCTAAAAGTTTAAGTGCAAAATTAAAACATCAGCTCTTGGGAGAGCAGGAGCTGCCAGGGCCATTCCCACCCTGGACTCTCCATTAGCTGAGTGCCCACCCTAGAGCTGACAGGAGCCAGACAGGGTGCATCTTGCTAGAGAAAATAGTTTTCTGTCAAAATCAGCTCACTGCAAACACCCTGACTGCTCTTGCCTGCCCAGGCCCTGACACTGTGTGCTCCCTCCTTGCTACTGTGCAGCAGGAATCTTCTTCATGGGACAACTAGGTGATCAGTGAGTCCCTCCCTGACCTCAGCTTTCTGCTGATTTCACCCTTCTTGCTGCTGCTTGGCTCAGGTGTACTCTGATGTAATCAGTGAGATTCCTTGCTTACAATCCTGGGTCCTACTAATGCTCATCTTCTGTCTTTTCAACATTTAAAGCATCTTAGAGTTTCTGCTGGGCTGACAGATCACTTATGTGTACAAAGATGTGTTCCATTTGTATTCATTCTGCTTCCTTCAAAGATGTATCATCTGAATTGTCACCTGCCACATTCAGTGATCAGATTCTGCTGTACTCCTAGCTCTCTGTCTCCTAGTTTGTAAACTAACCTGGTTTCTGTGTCATCTTCATGTGTATTTCCCACCACAAAAATCACAAAGTCTGTCTCCACGCAGCCTGGGGACATTCTAGGGCATAGAATTTGTTTGTATAGCATTAAGATCTTTGGTAGGGGAGGCAGGGAGAAAGTTGCACTGCTAGACCATCAAGGATGGTTTACACTGGTGTGAATTTGGCCATTTTTTTTTTTTCATATTTTCAAGTTTCTACAAATGCTGATTGCATGAAAATTTCCAGCCTGTTTTAGCCTTCTTTATTACCATGTTTGTAGATAAACTGCTGTATTTTCTTCTATGCTGTACCTCCCCCTCACATGAAAAGCTCTAGTCTGCCCTTTGCTTCTCACAGCGTTGTAAATGAGATGGTTTAGATTAAGAAATACCCTCTCAGCTCCAACTTATTTTCTTGTTGTTTACCTGGCAGAAGGCAAGGAAGGTTTTATGCGAGTGTGTTGGTGTGAATTTTCCTTTTCCAAAGGCCTCTTGTTTGTCTGTTAAGGATGTTTTTTCTCTGTTGGAGCAGTAAACATCTGAACATGAATTAAAAGTGCAGGAGAGAGACTAGTGAGGTTTGCATGAGTGGAGAGAGTGTGTGGCAAGGGACAAATAGACCTCACAGGGCATCTCTGTGTGTCAGACTTTCTGTGTGCACTAGGCATGTACCTGAGAGGCTCTCGTGAAGGAGAGGGACCTTCAGCCAGCTATCAGTGTGAGACTACATTTACAGGAGTGTGAAAATGGGAGAATTGTGAAAACACACCGATTGTGACAGCACTCTGTACACAAAACAACCCTTCGAAAAGGTGTCTTTCACGGGGCTAGTGGTGTGTGCCAGTTTTGGTATTTGTGAAGATTTCTGAAGGTCTGGTGTTATTGTGATGGGGAATGTGGTGCTATCCCGAATGTCTGCTGCTGATCCTGCCTGCCAGCAATTAGTCCAGTGTGTTTTCACAAGCTGCATTGAAGTGACATCTGAATTATGCTCTTTTGACGTGGGGCTTGGGCACTCTTTAGCGTGTGTATCAAAGAGAAGGTCGGGTCCCCCATCCCTGGAAGTGTTTAAAACCCATATAGCTGTGATGCTGGGGGGACAAGGTTTAGGGACCCTGGCAGTGCAGGGTTAATGGTTGGACTCGATGATCCGAAAGGTCTCTTCCAGCCAAATAATTCTGTGAAAGAGTTTGTGGGTGTGCAGGTGTCCAAGCACAGTGATGGAGGCTGTGTCGGGGGGAGATGCAGCTCTGTCCTCTCTCGTTGGTTCGGCGTGCCGTGCGTGTCTGTGCGGACAGACGGACACCAGAGCAGATGTAAACAGCCCACGGTGCATCGTTAACCTCAAGGTTGTGCTTAACCCTAAACTCTCTAACCGGTTGCCACGATGAGCGGGAAGAGGGATGCGGAGCGTTGGTATTTCGTGGTACCCGCGTTACCGGCGGTTTCGTTGCCCCATCTGCCGTGCGGGGTGGGACGGGGGACACCAGCAATCACCCCACGCACCCGCATCAAGCAACCCAAACTACTTCAACCGGGATACCCCACCACCCATCCCCGGGGGACCGCGGCTCCGGCCGGGGGGGACCGCCCTGCGCTGCCGGCCGCGCTCTGCGGTGCCGAGTCCGGCGGCGGCGGCAACCCCCGCACCCTCCCCCGCATCACCCCCCCTCCCTCCTCGCGGCCGTGCCTCCCCCCCCCCAGCCTGTCTCCAAGCCCAGCCCCCGTGCGGGAGCCAATAGCCGCCCTGCCGTCTCCATCCGTCTCCCGGCGTTAAAGCTACAGCGGGCCTCGGGGCGGCGAAATCCCCCCGTGGCCGTGTCCTGCGAGCCGCCCGCCTCTCGGCCGCCCTCAGTGTGGCCGCACCCGGGAGCGGAGCGGGAAGGGGAGCGGGAAGCGGAGCGGAGAGGCCGCCCCCGCCGCCTCTGCCCCCCGCCGCCGCCGGGGCTCGGGTCGGCTCCGTCTTCCCGTCTCCTGCAGTTTAGAGTTGTTCTCTCGTGGTTTTGTTATATTTGGTTTTTTATTTCTTGCTTTTTTTTTTTTTTTCCCCCTTTTTAATTTATTATTGATTATTTATTTTCTCCTCCAACCGGGAATGCTCAAACTGGACTGATGGACATTTCCGAGCTGTGCATCTCCGACCCGCTCGGCTACCACAACCAGTGAGTGTGCCGTGCCGCGCCGGGGACGGGTTGGGACCGGTGATGCGTCGGGATGCGGGTGGGACGGGGCAGGGACCGCGGAGTTCCGCTGGCCGGGATGCCGAGCATCACCCCCCCCCCCACCCCCCGCCCCGGGTACCCGGTTTGCGGGCAGGTGAGGCAGAGCTGGTGCGTTTCTTCCACGGAGTGATGTTAGGGAGCTAGAAGAGCATCTAGTCCAACCCCCCTGCCAGAGCAGGGGCACCTAGAGCAAGTCACTTTCTTGCCTTGTAACTTCTCCCTCTACCGCATCACCTCCTAGGAGCAGACAGCTAAGAGTGAGCACTCGCAGTCCTTTCCGTGCACTTTTACTTTCCCCCCGTGCTAGCGTTTTCATGACGTGAATTACTAGGTGTCTCTAAAAGGATGCGTGTGTAAAATGACTCGAAGTTCCATCCTCAAAAGCGCTGTCTTAAAGAAAAAAAAAAAAACAAATAAACCTGGTTTTCACCTGAAATGTCCTATGGAAATTGAGTTTCCCACAGTCTACTGCTGTTCGGATAGCCTGCCCTGGGAAAAAGTGGAGCGTGTCGAGCAGACATCCCGCGCTGGGACCGCTGGCTGAGACCAGTAGCACCTGCTACTGCTCTTTGTATTCCGAAGTGGGCTGTGCCTGGTAATGATGTGTTTAAAATCGCTTCAGCATGTTAAGTTTGGTTTGATTTTTTTTATTTTTTTTTTCTTGGAGGGGAAGTTGGAAAAAAAAGGGGAAAAATCATCTCGGCGTTTGCAGGCAGCTGACTGGAGCAATTAATTTAAAATGCTGTTCTCCTCTCCGAGAAATCTCACCCTGAGCAGAGTCCCCTTTTGTGTGTTTGCATGTTAATCCGTGTGTCACCTACGCAGGGTCTGGGGTGTCATCAGAGGTGAGAGTGAAGGAATTTTGCCTATTTCATTGTTTCTCTTTTAAGGGCGCATTGTATTTTGTAAAATGAAAGCAATTAAAACCAAGCAAAAACCCCACAGTGATACTTAGACCCTTTCATTATTCCAGCTGTCTTTTATTTGTCTTTCTGGCTCTTGTTTCCTGATATTCCCTCTGTCCTTACACTCGTTTCTTATTCTTTAATCCCTTGCTTGCAGCAGTTTCATTAAAATCAGAGTTAGTATTGTTAATAGAAATTAATAATCTAACCCATGTGATTTTCTTTTCCTCCCCCCC
>JAOEGS010018570.1:0-16585 GCA_025447755.1 Corythornis vintsioides | reverse complement strand
TAAATATAGAAATATTTATTTATATACTTTAATAAATAAATTGATTTCTTACAATAAGTCAGGGATATTTAATTTTTCTTCTCCAAACTGAGGAACATGATAGCATCCTCTTTAGTTTTATCATAGAATCACAGAATAGCACGGGTTTGGAAGGGACCTCTGGGGATCATCGAGTCCAACTCCCCTGACAGAGAATGATCGCCCAGGGCAGGCCACACAGGAACAGATCCAGGCGGGTCTTGAATGTCTCTAGAGGAGACTCCACAACCTCTCTAGGTAGCATGTTCCATGCTCTGTCATCCTCAGAGGGAAGAAATTCTTACTCATGTTGAGGTGGATCTTCCAGTGTTCCAGCTTGTGACAATTATTACCTCTCATCCTATCACACTGCAAAGAGACTGGGCCTTTCTATTTGACACCCAAACTTCAGATATTTGTAAACATTTGTAGGATCCCCCCTCAGTCTTCTCTGCTCCAGGATAAACAGCTCCAGGTCTCTCAGCCTTTCCTGTATAAATAATATTCAAAATTGTGTATGTGTATCACCTTCAACTAGCAGAGCACTAGAGGGTGTGCATAATTTTAGGTGTGTAAGTAACTTTCATGAAAGTTAAAGGGAAATTTTTTTAGTGTAATTGGAATGTTTTGCCAAATATGACTGGATATCTAAAGAGAAGCTTAGTCAATTGACTTGCATTCCCTTAAATATAAACAAAACAATTACTTTGATGATGACTGTGAGAAACAATTTAATAAGCAAAAGCTTTTCCACTTGCAGGTACCCAGAAATACCACACGGATATATTAACTAGAACGGAAATATGTGATTAAATTTATCTTTCCTTTTTTCTTTGTATGATTTACTGGTATACATATTTAAATGACCACTAACAGTTTAATATAGGTTATCTTGATCACACAAAAAGATTATATGAGTTCCTCAGCGTTACTTGTCTGTATCAGATTTCACATATTTACTCACAAAGGCTATTGTCTCAAATCCTGAAAACATGATCTCAGTGAGGGGTTTATTTTGTTGTCCAAGTAGCTGTGTTTTTTCCTGTGGAAGTGTGGAAGTGCATGTATACCCTAGCAATAATTTTTTAAGGGATGCACAAATAAGAAGTTTTCTTTCTAAATTTCCAGGAATATGGAACAAAGAGAAACAAACAGGGTCACAGCCTTAGAGCTGCTGGCAGGAGGTGACCACTGGGGTCTCTAGTTCATCCAAGACAGAATAATCTCCATCCAGATCAGGCCAGCTATGACTTTGTATAGTTGGAGTCTCAAGACCTCCAAGGATAAAGATTTGACAGCCTCCCTGAAGACTTGCTCCAATGTCATTCCACCTCCAGGGATGGTGTAGCCGTGCTGCTGTTCAGAAGTGTGCTCATTGAGAGCCAAAGGCTTGAGGAGGTCACTGGCAGGTGGTTTTAACAGAGGTTTGTAATTTAATTATATTCAAATTGTCTACTGGCTCCCAGAAAGAAGTAGCAAATCAGAAACCAGGACCAGGTTGGCTTGTCTTTTGTGTTGCCTTAGTTTTGTCTTTTCTGAGAGTTTCATTTCCTAGTAGAGATCTCCCAACAGCACAAATATTTGTCACAGAATCAAACCAATACACTGCATTTGGAGTGAGGTGAAAATGATGAGCATTGCTTGTATTGGAAGGTTACAGTGCGGAACCTCTACAGCTTGATCCAGTATCACTTAGAGAGACATGATGTGAGACACATAGAGCAGATTCTTGTCTTGAGTTAATTCCATTTAGCTAGAAGTCTGTTGTGATCCTGCAGAGCTTAGAAATGTAAGCATTGCATTCAAATGTGATGTTGGAAGCAGGCTGTTGCTTGCAAGTTTGTTCCAGCCTGCAAGCCTGCTGCAGCTTGTGAATTTATTTTTAGCTCTGGAACTTGCTCCAGTTTTGTAAGGTTACTGAAATCCTGAGAGAAGCCAGATTCCTTCCATACACCAAGAATAGTATGACAATGCTCTCCTAAGCATTAACGTTATCCACCCCCCGATTCCGACACCAGGGGCTTGAACCAGGTTTTCCCACTTGTCAAAAACATACTGAGCCCTTGCTATTTGATAGTGATTCCTCCCCACCCCTTTTCTCCCAGCAGCTACAGCTTAGCTACAAGGATTTAATTAGTTAGTTTTTCCCACTCTCAGAAACCATCAGACACAAAGACCAGGAGCCAAAGTCACTTGGTGCTGTGGTTTATACTGTGACTTGCTTTCCTTTGTCTCCGCCATCCACATTGTCAATTAAAAAAAACAAAATAGCCATCCAAAACCCCAAACTGTTTAAGAAGTTAGAGCAGCATTGGTTTGACTAAAAACCCTGCTCCTTGCAAAGTATTTGTATTTCAGCTTATTGAACATTCATTATGTATCAGACACTCAGCCTTGTAAAATTGATCCCAGAAAGGCTGTTGCATCAGCCAGGCTCCTGCCTCACTGGGGGGTGTTGAGCAGTGTGTTGCTTTTCTTCCATACTCAGGCAATGCTGGAAAGCTCTCTGAAGCAGCCTACCATCGAGGGGACCAATAATAGCTCTTTTCCTGACCATTAATTCAGACATCATGCAATCAGTCAAATGAATCTGTCCTCCTTTGCAGCTCTTGTGGAAATTGCTGTCCTCTTAGCTCCAATGAAAGGGACCCCGACTCAGTAGCCTGTGTCTTCCTTTAATTAGAGCTGGTGATAGCCCATGGATGGGCTCATTTTGCCAACAGCCATATATCACACAGCCATCGCCGCCTGGCACCAACAGATTGTTGTCTATAAACAGAGCACCTTTGATATGAAGACGGTGAGCATGGGAACACCTTATAAGACCACAAATAGAGCTCTTGTAGCCCTCCTTTCTAAGGCTGTCTCAAACAGCCTGACTGGTTTTTCATGTGATTCCCCAGCTTTAATTTTGTTCCCATGTCAGAGCTGAAAGTATCATGTCAGCCTTGAAAGAGCCCTTTGAAATTGCCTGTGTAGGCAGTCTCAGCTCAATGCCAAGCTTAACTGCTCCAGAGCAATGTGCATTTTAAGGAGAAACAGCTTTGGCAGTCCATCAACTTTCCTCTGTTTGTTGCTGCTGCATATTTTATGTCACCACCATATTACAGAATGATACTCTATATTACAAAACTAATGCTGGAAATATTTCCTCTGCATTACAGGAACTTTATTTTTGCTTTGTTTTCACACAATTGTTGTGCATTAGTCTCTAAAGAATTAATAATATTTTTATCAAGGGCAAACAATCCTGGAATTAATCTGATTTAATATTTAATAATTGCATAATATGGTTTTTAGATTACATACCTGTATTGTAGAATGCTGTTTTACAAGCTAGAACAGATTAACAGTACACTGGGACACTGGGATTACTCTAAGACGTCACGAGTGAGGTTTTTCAGTGGTAGCATCAGCCATGGCATGTTGTGAAGTTTAGTTGAAATTACCACAATCAAGGGAGCAGGCACAACACTTGGATAGGAAGCTGAAAAAAATAATGAAATTTTTAAAGCTGAGCTGAGAGCACCCGCCTGGATAATTTTGTATTGAGCACAGCTCAGGCCTCCCAGCCTTACTCTTTAGCAGCAACTGTTGTCTGGAAGGTTACACCAAGTGACTGCCATGAAAAGGAATAAAAAAGCAACTTAAAAAAGATTACTGCACATGTGTGTGTTTAGTGTCATCAGTGTAAAGGCAATGGATTATGTCTGTAGCTTCTCTTGAAAGCTGATAGGGTTGGATTTCCCCTTGAGGTACCTGGCAGCCTTGCCTGCAGATATTCTGAACAGTACAGAAGAAATTTTTGGTTCTCTGAAGTTTGCAGATAAATTGTAGCTGGCATCACTGAGATAGAGATAAGACTCCAATCTTCCCGTCTGTGCTTTCTGGGCTTGGATCTGGCTATGTCAAAAATCCCCTTGGCAGGGTCCACCTGTGTAAGTGAGGCAGCTGCAGCCTGGCCGCCTGCCTCGCTAAGCAGTGGTGGGTTTAGGAAAGGGATATGCTGAGGAGCCCTGTGTCAGCGAGAGAGAGCTGACACGGCACACGGCAGCGCTGAGGTCTGCTTGGAATGCTGAGGGTGACCTGGAGATGTTCAGTGCAGGCCTGTGAGCAATCCTCACAGGACATGTCTTGAGGAGGACAGCAATCATGCACAAACAAACTAGGTCTGGGGTGGGGCTCTGCCGCTGGCAAGTGAACACGTGATAATGTTTCGAGATCATTTCCAGGCTTCCTGATATGTATTTGTGGTGAACACTGATGCCCAGCACTCATCAAAATCAATGGCAGGGCAGCACCATGCTGTTAAAGTTGGGCTTGCAGGCCCTGGGGTTTTGCTGTCCTCAGCAAGGCTGTCTCTGATATTCCAGAGTGGGGAGAGAGCTGAAGTTGCTTCCTCACATCTAGCAGGGTTGGAAATACTCAATTTCTATCCCCTTTATTCAGAAGAAAAAAATACTTTCATATTTCTTCTTTCGTTATCTTCTTTCTTGCTTTTTTTTTAACTTGAAGAGTGATAGTAGTAATAGTGGATCTAAACAGTCACTAAATATGAAATGTGAATTGTTTAATTTTAAATAGGGCTTATAACCTCATGGCAAGTTCCAGACAAATAGTTCATAAAAATTCTTTAGTAAACATTGCTTGTTTTTGTCCACATTTGAAATTTAGTAAGATTTAGGGGTAGTACTAAATAATTCCATGGCAGGATAGTCTTATATATCTCTTATATGTTCTTCTTATATATGGTTGTAATAATTTCAAAAAATTTTCGTAAGTAGTTCAGAAACAACTATTCGTCAGCAGCTATTTTGGGTCAACTCAATGCTTAGTCTATTAGAGGTATTACTTCTGCTTCAGAGTAATAAATCATATTTGCAGTCAGGAAGTCACTTATGTAATTGTCACTAAATATAATGAATACAGGGCTATTTAAAGGATGTCAAGATTGTCTGATGTTCTAGAAGAAGATGTTTCTCTGGAGGGGAAGATTAGAAGTCCCTTTTTCCAGCTGCTTTCTATAGTTTAATACTGAAGAAAGGGAGCTATCAGAACTTGTGCCTCACACTTTTGCAATTCCTGTATAAAGTGCAAAGGAGGCTTCTTAATTTAGAAAATTTAGTTGTATGCTGGGTATAAAAGTACAGCAGAATTCCTCTGCATATTAAAGCCCCACATTGCAAATCAAAGCAGAGACTGAAAATACTGATTATTGCACACAAATTCCCTGGTGCTTCATTTGACAAAAAGATGGATTAGAACAAACTCCAGAGCATTATTATTACCACCTACATGAAAGATTGTTTCTTTTATTTGTATTAATTACTGATTAGTGCCTTCTGTACCTTCAGCTCTTTTAAATGTTTTGAATGAGATGTATTGCTTTCCATAGTTTCTTATCTAAAGGGAACCATGATAGAAAACTGGTATCTCAGCCACCATGCAAAAGGAATTCATTGATGTGCTCAGACACTGTACTTCAGGGAAAACCCTGGGTCAGATTCTTGAAGAGGTAAAAATAAGTTCACAGATAATACTGCAGACAAATAATTTTCCACACAACAATAATGTCAGAGTAAATGTATCCATTTTAAATTGGAACACAGAAGGAAAAAGGAGCTGAGTGTGTGGGGCTCCTTGGGCATGTGGTGATTGGGGAGCAGCCCAGAGCTTGCAGAAGTCCCAGCTGTGGAAGGAAAGCAAGAGAGCCCCTCACTGGATGGCTGTCCAACCTGGCAGGGTTGCCCAAACAGCTTCTTTCTCTGAGCAAGCTGGCATTGCTGACATCATCTACCTGTGGGTGGTAATGCTCAGGGGCTTTTATTTATTTGGAAATGAACACAACAGAGTGGCTGGTAGCCCAGTGAACTTGTGTGCTAACTGGGACAGAGAGGGTGGAGGAAATGTCCTAGCCAAATGCTTCACAGTGTGGCTTCTTACTGCCCAGTCAAACATTACGGGCCATACAATATCCATGGGCTTGTAGCTGATAATACAGCTCTGGGTCATTACAGCCTGGTCATGGCAACAATTGCAGCTGGAAAGACCTTATCATTCAAATCCTCTCAGTCTCCCCATTAAAGATGAGCAATTTCTCTGCATGGGAAAATCACTAGAAGCAGCAGTTACATAGGTAGGTGGAGGAGGTGCTTAAGAACCTTAAAATGTTACTGAGCCCTCAGCTCGTGGAGATCTCAAAATGGAAAAATCCAAGACTTGCTGCCAGGAGTTATGACTGCACTTCTACATCCATGAGTCTCCCTGGGGTTCAGAGGTCTGGATTTCACACCTTTTGTGCATAGAAGTGATCACAACATCTTGGATGTGAACAAGTGAGGCAGTTATTTAAGTTGCCAATTAACATGAGACCAATATTTTGTTAGGTGACTGCACAAAATTCAGTGGTGGGCCTTTCATGGACAGGGTTTTGTTAAAAAGGGTAGTTTTAAAATAGCTTGTTCATCATCAGCTGATCTGTCATTTTCTGTAACTCATGAGCACTGGGGCAAGATTAGACAATAGAGTCTTGGGTGAGAATTCATTAATTTCCTCCATGTTTTTAGAAATGTCAGAGGTGTAAAGCTGAGAATAATACAAGTCAAACTCCTTAGATATATCTACTGTGCCAGGAAGAATATTACTCTAAGCATCTCTGATAGTATACAGAGTCGTAGTGTGCATGTGTCTTTAATTGGTATGCAAGAAGTTTATCTGCTTTACTGCCTGCACTTATCAGAAAAGATATAAAATGGGATGGTGATAATGGCTGCCTTCAAAGAAAAAGATATGTTCTTTCAAGGGTGTAAGTGCAATAAATCTTTCTAGTTTAAGAGCTCACTGGAAGCAAAAAGATTCTGTTCCGCTGACAACTGAATGTGGGGTACTTTCCCAGGAGAAAACAAATCATGTTTCTCTATTCAAAATAAAGATAAAAGTCTCTGAAATGTGATACCTAGAATATGTATTACAGTTTTTCCTATTCATTCATTTACCAATTAAGACAGTTACATACATTTCCCAGATGGTTAATATAAGGTATCTGGCACTTAATATACTTAGAATACACTTGTGAATTACTCCCACAGTAATCCACATCTCAAACTTAAACAAAACAAAACAAATATATACTAAAAATAAGTGGTCCGCTTCAGGTGTTTTTTAAAGCTATACCATAGGAATTAATTTTCCTGGAATAAAAGAGACAATGCTGAGTTCATTGCTATTCCAGAACCATTCTGTGTGTCTATGGAAAGCAGAGTTAATATTACATGCACCTACCAGGTCTTGAAGGGATCTTTTGTGAGTTGAAAAGAAATCAGTGTATTTACTTTAGAAAAACCCACATTATTCATAAGAATCAAATGTTGTGCCTGACTGTTACAGAGAAACAAAACAGACAAGGGTGTTTTAAATTGATCTGTCAGTATGGTGTTTTCCAGTGCTCACTTTGTTCATGCAGCCAGCAACTGATGTTAGCATGAATTTAAATAATTCCTCTTGCCTTGAATAATGACCACAAAAGTTGAGTAATGGTATCTAGGAAATAGCCTAACTTTGGAGGAGCTGTCTCTTATCTCGGACTGTTTGTCTGCTCCTCATCTCCCCCCAGCCCCTAATTGCAGTGAAGTGCTCCACACAGCATGTGACTAAACATAATACAATTTGATTTGTGTTGCAGTGCTCTCCAAAGAACAAATCTGTAAAATTACAACATGTGAAAGCTTAACACAATGATATAAAATGGCAGTGGCACGGTTCATATCTTAAACTGACAGACTGATGGTGATTATTGCAAGGACAATGCCCTGCATATGTCAAACAATTTGCAAATAAATTATGTCACCTTATCCTCCATTATTGTTTTTTCAGAGGACATAAACCGTGTCACTAATATTAAACTGTCGGCAAAAAAGCCTACCTCAGCTTTTTCCTAGCTGAGAATGCAAAGACATCTGCACAGAGACAAACATGCATATGGCCATCATTTGTCCAACATCTTACACATTGTGAAGGTTTTTTACTTGAAATGCCAACCTATGTGGCAGATGATGTATGTGTTTCTTCAGTCCTGTGATTACCAGCACAGAGCTGCTCTGCAGTGCTCTTCACCTCATCAGTTCCACAAGCTGCACTCCAAGGTGTGTGAAACATTTGCAGGGAGATGGCATCTGACATGCAGCAAGGCAAAA
Source organism: Corythornis vintsioides (assembly GCA_025447755.1). Lineage (NCBI taxonomy): Eukaryota > Metazoa > Chordata > Aves > Coraciiformes > Alcedinidae > Corythornis > Corythornis vintsioides. The sequence continues at coordinate 8,375 of JAOEGS010018570.1, read as the reverse complement.
GCATTCTGGTGTGAATATTTGACTCCAGATTTTGCTCAAATCAGGGTCAGATTCTGACCTGGAGAAATTAGTGTGGGTAGAGATTTAGCACTACAAAATAGCAATTTGAAAACTGGAATGAATATATTTTAAAGATGGGGAAGCAGAGAAAAGTGGTGCTGTCTCCTGGCTGACTCCCAAGGGGCTGTAAAGGAGAGGGCAAGGGAGAAGGATTTATAAATGACCTGGGTTTTATCCTTTTGGAAATAAGCAGAGGACAAGGCAATCTTAGTAATTTCTGTTTCTTAAGTTGCATCATCTCAGCTGCTGGGTTCTTTGTTTAGGTTTTGATGGTTCATTTATTACTAACCGAGAAGTGCCTTTGAAGGCTGCTTTTCAGAGGCTGTTGTGGTTTAAAAAGCCACAAAGAACACAGTGCAGTGGTTGGAGCATGGAGCTGGGAAACCAGTCTCCTGCTCTAGAATTTACCCTGCTTACATTTGGGACAAATTACTTGCAACTGGGTGGCTTCACTTACTCTTCTTTCAGGCAGGTTTTTCTGTCTGACTCATCCATTTGGCTGAGTTGGCCAAGTATTTCATAATCTTTGGCTAGAAATCACTCATTTGATTGCAGATCAGTGGTGTCTCAAATGGGATGCATCAAACAACTTCTGTTGGCTGGGGCGAAAGAGAAGGCTCCAATTCACTCCAGGGTGAGGGGGCAATGTCCTGAGAAACTCAGTGAGCTGACTTAAGGATTGAAAAGGAACACCATTCTCTTATTGCTACCAGGTTTTTATCTTTTGGAAGACTCATTTAAGTTTTTTTGCACTTTTAATGTCCTCAGGACTGAGGAAGCTGCTCCTTACTCTTCAAAGCCTTTTTCAGCATACTTCTCAGTAAATTGGAGTTTATAACTACATTGATTTTTATTTTTTTCTTTAGTATTATAATACAAAAATGCCAAAGAAATTTGAGACAACTGAATTATCAAAATGAGTTTTAATCTTATATTCCATTTCTCCAGTGTTGAATTTTTGTCAACCTTAAAAAAAAAAAAAAAAACTTTGTCATTGGAGGTGTGATTAGTGACTTAGAAAAGCAGATTTTAGGCATCATAGTTTATGGCAATATAATATGTTTCCTGTAGCAGGAACATTTGAACTCACCGTAGCTACATGGAGCAGAAGGATGCTTGAAGGATGCTTCTCACTGCCAAAACAAATCCTAGAAAGCATGCTGATTTCTCTATTCACACTGAAGTGATTTTACTGGCACAAGAAATATTGTTCGAAGCAGAGGAAGGACTGCGGGCCACAGGCATGAAAACCCTCCTTAAGGTAAGCTCCTTCCTTTCCCCAGGGGAGGGAAACCCTGAATCAGCAGCAAAGGCCAGGGTATCACAGAGGATGTCAGGGAGAAGGAGAAGGAGGACAGGTCCCAGGAAGATGCACTGAACCAAATGAAAACACCTCCATAGAAGCAGGTCTGCAGGAACTGTCTTATGTGCATCAAAAGCATTGCCAGCAGATAAGCAGCATTTCCCACAGCACTGTTTTTAGGCTTTGCTACAAGTGTGCTTTGACAGAACTGCAGGACCTTGGCGCTCAGGCTTGCTTGGAATACACTAGTCCCAGTCACTGAGTGAGTTTTGCATCCCTGTGCAGAAACCTACCTGCTTTTTTTTAAAATGTTACAAACTACAACAAAATATGTTGGAGAGAAGTTTATTTAAGTAGATAAAAACACACCATTCCCATAATGCTCCCAAACCACAGATCTTCACCAACTGGTTCTTTAAACATGCCATAACATGGACTTAACCCTCAAATTAAGGAGACTGTGGAGATAGTAATCTCAGCTATATACTTTTTGGCTAGGAGGCATCATAGATCAAGATGCTACACACTTCTGAGGGAAAGAGCTGACAAAAAAAAATCAAAGGCATTTTAGGAAGGAATTTAAAGGAATTGAGCTAGAAACAGCAGTGGACCTAAAGGGATGGTTTTATTGTCTGGACAAGAAAAGAAAGTGGTCAGCTCTTAATCTAACAGCCCAAGTGATAACATCTTAAAAGTGTGAAGCTTTTCACCTCAACTAGCACCAAATCTGAAGTCAGCAGCAATAGATGGGAATGGCTGCTTTTCTCTATGGAAAGAGCCTGTGCCTCTTTTCCAGCAAATTAGTTTGTTAGAGCTAAAAATGTTCTCTAAAATTCTCACTATTTTTCTTTTTTTCTTGTAAGCCTCAACAAGCAAACAAAATGTCACCCAAAGTTTCTGCTTGCTTTCAGCTGCGGCACTTCTCTCCCAGGCTGAGTTCCTCAACTATATTCAAGGTGAACAGTCACTTCCTACAACTCATTTATGAGCCTAGAAAGCAGCATTTCTGTGCCCATTGCTATGCTGTCTGCTCCTCATCAACCTGATGAAAGAGGACATGGAATGTCACAGTGGCTTGATGGCTTAGGGTTGTAACAGCACAATGGCCCTCATTTCAATGTAACCACTGCTGCATACGCCAACCCTTTCTGTATTTACATGTGAAATGTTCCTGATCAAGTAGATGGAACCTGTGGGCTCCTTTAATTATGTAGGTGACTGATGGTCCCAGTATGGATACCGTTATCTTGGCATAAATTGGCATCTACTGATGTAGCTGATTTTGGTTCCTGCACCTTTCTTACTGTCTTCACACAATGGTGTTTTGCCAGGCTGGTAGCTGTTCTTGTGGCAAAACCTTCCAGCCCAGACACGCCCTAGAAGGTTAAAGTCGTTTCAATGGTTCTTTTAAGGCAGTTTGCACAAAGGGCCTGGAGCTCCCTGCCAAATGCTGCTTTTTTTGAAAGTTGGTGCTGGGTTTGTGAGACAAGTATTGCAAACCCCTGACACAGATGACTGCATGTTAGCAGCTACTGGATGACAGAACAGACAGCAAAGTTTCAAACTACATCAGGGTGTAGCCTAACTTTGCTAATGCTTTCTACTTCCAACTTCTACTTTTATCCTAAGATCAGATAACGAGTAGCACTTTTTCTTTGTAACAATTCATTAATCAGAGAAATGATCCATGCTAGTGTTTAGATGTTTTACTTAATTTGGTACTTCTGGCCTGATGCCCCAGTAGTGCCAAAATTATTATTTCTCACCCAGCAGGTGATAAATAACAACTTCAGTCATGATTAATACCATGAATTTCTCAACCTGACTAATGCAAAAAACTTCAAACCTGCAGAACAAGTGGGTACTAATTGTTGTGGGAGCCACTGGAGCTGCACTCTGCTAGTAAAGAAAGAAAGCCACAGGAAATGAAGCATTTTCTAGTGGCACAGCTGATCCTAAGAGGCACCATTAAGTGCAGCTCAGTAGCATTCTCCACGTGCAGGGCTGTGTTGGGCTCCTTTTCACAACACTGAGCTTTAAGTACATTTGAGAACAGGAGATTGCCAGGTTATTTTTCTTTCCTTGGGAAGGAGATGAGGAAATAAAATAAAAGGCAGAGAAAAATAGCAGATTAATATCTCATTAACACCACTCAATACTATAATTTTTACTAACTGGTATGTGAAGAGTGATAAATTCTAGCTAAAGCTGCTACCACTGAAGCTCCTTCACATAATGTCTGTCTTTAAATCGCATCACAACATCATAAAATGTGGCATCAAAGAACCCCCAGTGAAGGAGAGCTTTCTTCAGAAAAGACAGGAAGACCAAGGGCTCAGGAAGGGCTGTCACCTGGGAACAATGACCCAAAAATATAAATCAGCCTGTGTTTGAAATCATGGCTGCTTTTGAATCACAAGCTGGGTTGCCACAGCCTGTGGTGGAGCAGGATGGGTGCCCCATTTTCTGTGCTCCACAAGCACAGGGAGGCAGGATCCACAGTTTAGCTTTGCATGCAATGCAGTGCTATGCATGCAGTGCAGCACTGTTCAGGCAAGCAAGACCTCCACAACATCTTAATTGACACCCCACATTTCTGATAGGATCAGACACTGAAATCCAGTAAGGACACAACTGAGTAACTATGCTGAACAGGGTCTGTGCTAAGCAATACTCCCTTACACAACCTCAAAGCATCATCTTGGGAACAGACCTTTTTTCACCAGGACTTTCCCCATTGTTTTAGCTTCATCAGGAAAGTAAACAATCTCCTAGCTTCCAGCTAGTATTTAGGTCAACTTGAGCATCTCCCTCTGAAGCTATAAATTCATGGAACAAGAAGACTGCAAGAAGAAAACCACCATGGGCAAGGAATATACACATTGTTCTGACTCAGTAGCCTCTGTTCACTTGTAGTTATGAGTGCTTTTATCACTGTGTACTTGTTGTGACTCCTGCAGCTCCTCATGAGGCCTATTCAGAGGAGGTATGTTAAGTCACAGTGCACTGCTCCTGACCTTCTTTTTGTTAGAAATCTATTTTTTTTTTTCTTTATTTTGGGAAACTCCAGAAGTTCCAGTTCCACCCAAAACACTCTTTGAGAGTTTGTGATTTTTGAAGTTGAAAAGTTAGGGAGGGGAAAAATACAAAATTTAAATAATTGACACTTTCCTACTACAAGCAACAGACCATAGGCTTTCCTGGCATGATTCCTGTCTCTAGTGAAGCCCTTGTGCTTTAGTCATGGGAGATCAGCTAGAAAAACATACAACCCAAAAGTGAAGTTCTCGCGGACTGCACTTGCACAGCCTTGTCTAACAGAGGGGCCACTTGGACCAACAGAACGCCCTTGTCACTGGGCCTTGGATAAGGCAGGATGGTTGACTTGCACAGCTCCCTTGCTAGAAAGGTATTAACATTTGGGTTGGTTTTGCTTATTTCCAACCTTAAAATAATACCAGCAATATATTGAGTTAACTTTTCATTCTTTTTTTTTTTTTAACTGTGCACAGCCTTTCAAGAAGAATCAGTATCAATGTCCTTTTGGCATCAGTTTTATGTGAAATTTTCAGACTGAAATGCAGGAGTTTTCCTCTCTTAGCAAAAGTGATTTAGTAAAAGGCCAAGACCCCCTTTACACACTGATATTTACATGGATGACTGCAGTAGGACTCCTGTATCAAAAAGCAGGCAGTAGGAATTCAGCTCAATTTTCCAGTCAAGCTGACAATAGTGGTCCCCTGCAGTAGGAATGAGTCATGTTCCTGTGAATCACTGACAACTCCGAGATACAGAGCTGAGGGAGAACCCACCAGTCCAAGGTACACAGCTGCTTTCTGATCAGTTTTTAAGAGAGAAGGAAATGGCAGCCAAAAATTTCATGACCATTGTATAACCAGTTCAAGCCATTAATTATTTTGACACTGAGGAGTGTAGTCAAAAGAATGTATTTCACAGTTAGAAAACACAACAGTTCCAGCTAGCCAAAACAGATTGAGCTGGTTCCCACTTGTGACCAGGACTTCCCTAGTGCATGAAAAATGTTTTTGCCACCAGCACATTCCTGGGGTAGTTGGTGCCCTTGGAAAAGTGTCACATGGATCTGACAAAGCAGAACACAGTGGTACCATTTCATGTGCTGGAAGAAATATGAGTCCTTGCACACACACAGGAACTCTCCCTTGAAAAGGATGTTGCCATGATTTTTGGAGCACCACAACTGTATTTCTTGATTTACTGCTGTATTATTGTGCCTGCATGTACCATAGGATAACACAGAGCCAGAAAGACCAAGGCATGCCAGCCACAGGCTCATATTAGGTACCTGTGCTAAAAGAACCACCTCAGCAAGTATGTCAAAGTTCAAAGCAATCTTAACATACGGAAAACACTGAGGCAGACACTTACATAGCAAATTCACTTTTTGAACAAAGAGCAAGACAAGATGAGGATTAGAAGTAGGAAACTATAGGAAGAAAAAAAAATAAATCCATAAAACAAAGGTGAACAAGGAATAAAAACAGATGCAGGACACACACCAGTAGTAGCAAGGACAGCCAGGAGCTACTCTGACACAAAATAAGAATTGACAGAATAAAATCCCATCACTTGTGTGCTGCAGAACTCCCAGACATTTTAGTCACATGGTTTCTGAATGAATTTTAGCTGAGACAGACAAACTTAAGATCTCTGATGAATCCTTTCATTTCCAGCTCCATAATTCTAACTAGCTTACCAGACAGCTGTCTTCCAGGTGTCCTGCCAACAGGATCCCACTCATTAACTACACAGACATTAATTCCATAGATATAAAACTTAGTAAGAAAGGTATTTAGATAGATCAGAGAGAAACTTTTTATAAGTTCTGGGTTTTTTATTTTCTTTTTTAATTCAGATACAATATTTTTCCAAGGTCACTTTAGAGTAAGTGGCATACAGGCTATTAAAATGGAAGTGCTCATACAGTCAGGTTAAATGTGCACAGTATATTCTACAACACAAAAAATGCATTTAGCTTTTTTTCTCCAGAATGATTTGGCAGCTTCAAAAAGCTAACACACATTTCCATTCTCAAAATCAATTCACTGAACCACAGAACTCAAGACTGAAATGCAATCCACCCCAACCAGCAAGCAACATTCTTATCTCAGTAAGGACCGCTTGGTAGATCGAGCTGCAGCAGTTGCAGAGCTGTCTCTGTCATGACCCTCAAAGAATTGCTGCTCTATCCGCCGACAAAAGGCTGTGAGATTACTGTAGTTTTTCACTTTTTCAGACAGTTCATCAGTGGTTAGTTGAGTCGTAAGAATAGTGAACAGATGTCCAAATACCAGAGCATCTAATTCAGTTGGTCTGTAAAAACAGAAAAAGAAAAAAAAAAAAAAAAGGTATTTTGTGAGGCACGTCTGCTTTCTGAATAACTTACAGATAGCCATAGAAATCTAAGAACTGTGAAGAAATCAGTAACACTGAAGTTAGCAAATACATGAAAACTGTGTATACAGTATATAAGCATACTGCTAGTTCTCACAGCATGGCATCTTTCTTTGCCTGGTTGCTTGGAAATGTGGAAATGACACTTCTTAGAAGGGTCATAGTTATTGATCCAACATTAAACCATGATCCACCTTTTAGTTCTGTAACAAGGACAAATGCTGATCAGGTCTTCTGGGGGATTTTCTTTTTCCTCTGCAGATGTATATTTAAAAAAACCAAAATCAAACAACCAAACAGATATTGCCTCACAAATAAAAATAAATAAATAAATAAATAAATAAAATAAACCACAACAAAAACAAAACAGAAAATAAAAAGGAGGGAGGGAAAAGGCATAAAACTCCCATCCACTTTTTATGCTTTTCAATAGACAAGAACTATTTAACCCATAAGAAAAGGAGCTCCAGGGTGGCAGCAACTTGAAACATCTCTTTTTTTGAAATGGAATTACACAGAAGAAACCAGGTATTTTGGGTAACAGTAGTGTACTGAATGTTTTTGGTCCTACTTTACGTTGGGTACTTCTGAACTGTCATCTTGGACCTTTGTATATAAGTAGCCAATGCACAAATAATTACTTTTTCTTTCAACTATATTAATAACTTAAGAGTCCTCCTTTACTAGTGTTCAAGTTAAGCAGCATTAAGTTTTTCTAACTGGTATGGTTTTTGCCTTTCTATTTGTGCATCACCAAGAACTCTCCAGTTCTTAGTGGATACTTATATAACAAACTTGTAACAGGCTACTTTCTTTATTTACTTCCCACATGCTCCCAGAAGTCACAGACTGAAAAATACTGTACTAAGAACAAGTACTTTCTCAGTAATATTTCAGGCAGCTAGAAAGCTTAAAGGTTGACACTGTACCAAGAAAGCACGGTTAACAAACAACAAAAACAAAATTCAAAATCTACAATTCTTTACAAATAAAGAAACTTTAGGAGATACTATGTTTAAGAATTATTTGAGAAGATGCAATTCACACTTGTCCTCTATTATTATTTAGACACTCAACTTACACTACCCACCTAATCTGAACATGGAAAAGATAAAGGGGCAAAGACAGATGCAGAAAAGTAACCAAGACTATATGCTGCCTCTTGAAGACCTCTCCCTGTTCAAATGTAGTTAACTGAAGTCCGGGTCTAAGCATTTCTAGCCTATTCTGTGCACAGGAGACAAGAGGGAGCTATTATTATATTAATCCACATTATTTCACAGATACTGGATTAATTAAAAGAAAAAAAAAGTAAAATAAAAGCATTTTGCAACTGGAAGACACTTGTAAAAGCAGAGGACACCCCATGAAGTCCATTTTGTTCCTGTTCTCTCTCCTGGAAGTGTCACTCTTAAGTTTTCACTTTGACCCTTTGTTGATCCAAGGCTAGTTTCTCCCCAGTTCATACAGCTCGCAGGCACCCTCAAGCTGATTCGGTTCATTCATAGAATCATAGAATGTTTAGGGCTGGAAGGGACCTCCAAAAGTCATCTAGTCCAGCCCCCCTGCAGTGAGCAGG
>JAOEGS010018568.1:36515-47341 GCA_025447755.1 Corythornis vintsioides | reverse complement strand
ACCAATAAACAAACAAAAGCAACAATTTCAACAGTTCATACAGATGTTGTTTCTGGACATCTGTATTAGAAAAATTTCAGTAATAACAGACTCAGTCCTCATCAAGAAAAGTAAGAAGATAGTTCTTGGTTTTTGTTTTTGTTTTTGTTTTTGTTTTTGTTTGGTTTTTTTTTGGGGGGGGGGTGGTGTTGGTGTTTGTTTCTTTGATTGTTTTCCTCTCTCAGTGGAATGCTTTTGAGTAGTTCTGATTAAAAACTTGTAATACTTTGTCTCCAGGGTTTTTAGCTACTTTGAAGCACCATTTTCAGGTGAACTGAGGTTTCTGGCAGCTTCTCTGCATTGGTCTCTCTACACTGTGTGTTTGAAGACCATCTTCAGAAAACTGAGCAATTAGCAGGTGTGGAGACTATATTCATCTTGTTTCTCTCCTGGGGTCTTGCCTTTCAGTGTAGTACTCTAAAGGTGCAGTCATGCTAGAACACCCATTCAGTCAAGTGAGAAGCCCATCTGGGCTGTCCAAGCCTCTGTCACTCCATGAGACTTTAATGGCTGGAAGTTGTATGTAGGTGGGAACTGGTGTACTTTTTAGGACTGTAGCCCCCTCTCTTCTTTTCCCCCCCCTCTTTCCATGTCAGTGGTTTGTTGCCATGGAGACTGTAATTACTCAAGGAGGTTTCTAGACTCTGCTGAAGCTCCCATCAGTCTCACCTCCCACCTGGGGAGCTTCTGACATTGAGTTAAAGGTCAAGTTATCATGTAAATATTTTCCTTTCTGAAATGAAATATTTTACTTGTTTTTGGTGACTGTGGCAGCAACACAGAAAATAATTTGTCAAATCACTTACAAAGCTAGAGCTGGGACACTTAAATTCTATTCCCTTCAGGTATGTGGGAGAGCGGGTAGAAATGAGCAGCCTCATAAGTCATATTTTAGTCCATGTTGAATACTTGCTTTCCTGTACTGAACATCATGAGTGTGCTTTGTTGTTCTCTTCCACCCCCCTCTCTCCTGCTTTTCAGAACTTCTTGTTCTCATTAATTTGTTGTTTGTTCTCCTGCCTACATTTAAAAGCTGGGATAAAATAATTTTTATTGACGTTAGTCATATGCTGACAGAGCCCTAGAAAGGACCCCCTGGGTCACCGAATCTGCTGCATTGCTATTGCAATTTTATTCCTTTCATAAACTACCTGTTAAAAGCCAGAACAATCTCTTTTTAAGTGATTGTGAGGAAAGTGGTGGGGAGTGTAAAAACCCTCAACCCCTGATGTTTCTTACACAGAATACAAAGAAATGTAGAAGTGTTGTTACAACACTTAGGATAAGAAGCTGGAAGATGTGTTTTGTTTTCTTTTTCTCAATTAACCCATGCAGTCACCTTCTTGGAAGTGTTATCCATGTGTGTCAAACTACCCAGAATAAAACAGAGGACACCTGGTGCTGAAATGCCAGTCCTTTCTCAGGAGGCCAGTGTTATAGTCCAAGATGGTGCACTGAGATAGAGGTGACCAAGTTCTGCTTCTGAGTTTTTCCTCTACTCTTCCTAAGTAACCCTTGACAAATAATTTTCTTGTCAAGATTTACACTGTCAGTCCATCCATGTTGAAGGCTACCTGCAGCTTTTCAGGAAAGGCAAAGCAGAAAGGAGTTTGTGATGACTCTTCAGAAGGCAAAGATCTGCTGAGCAGTTCTGCATCCAAGCTGCTGCCTGTGCCCTGAACTGCTGGCACGAGTGACACTGAGGTCATCTGCACTCTCATCAAAGGCAGACTAGAAAGCAGCAAGTGTAATTTATGAAGGCTTGGCATGCAGTTAAGTGTAAAGTGATGGAAAGTGTGGTGGATCACTGCACTGGTGCACTTGACTTGTGCATGAGGAACATATCTATGCAAGTCCACATCCAGTTCAAAGCCAGACCTGAAAGTATAAAAAATGGCAGCACTCCCAGCTACAGCATTGTCAGTGTCAGATGATGCCATGGGGTTTTGCTCTTCATACCTTTCAGAGCTTCCCAGAAAAGTACACAACTATAATTAGTTGACAAGCTGGCTGAGAGGAAACTCTGTGTTCTAATGATACCCTTGTGTTCCACTGGCATCTTTGATCCTGAAGTGCTTTGCAAAACTGTTCATACACACAGAAGAAACCTTCAGCCTTGGCACTGACATTCAGCCACTATTAGGTGGTGTGCAATGGGTGATGAAACAAACAGAAATGCTGTCCAACAGCTGCAGTGGGTGCTAGAGAAAGAAGCTGCAATGCACTGAAATAGTAAAGGAGTTTAGGGTAGACAACAGGTGAGTTTGAGAAACATGCCTGAGTGAATGCCTTTTACTCAGAAAAATTTGAAGGTGTTTTGAAAGTATGTTAGTGTGTTGTTTCTAAACAAGTTTGTTGAGCTAGGAAGCTTATAGTCAGAGAAAATAATTCTGGAGCATCAAATGTGTTTGGCTAGTTTTTTTAAGACAGTGACTCAAGGAACAGAGGGCTTTTTTTAACAGCTAAATCTTGGGATACAGTGTAAGGTCAGACAAAGGAGTTGATTGCTGGAGATAGCAACAGTATGCAAACAGATCTAGGTTGGGCTGTAGAGACAATCAGCTCCTTAATATTAGTTGAGTTAAAAATGCATTCGGCAGGTGCCCTAAAAGGTTACCTGTTTAAGTTTATTTGTTCTGGTGATACCAGAACCCCATTTGCTGTCTCTTTCAGGAAAAGGACTAACTATGTTTTATAGGATTTCATGATTGTGTGTACTGTGGGTTTTAAAAGTTTTATTTGGTTGTAGCTCACATCTCTAAGTAGTCTCTCCTCATGAGGGACTGATTACCTTGGAACACAGAAGCTCCTGGGATGACTGTGACCAGTTTGGACTCCTGTTCACATCTGCAAATCCAAATCTTGCTCCATTTCTTCTGGGCACAAATAGACATGGTATAAAACGGTGTTAACGAGAGTGCAAATGTCTCTCTTAAAGTCAAATGTGATCTGCCCTACAGACGACCTGCTGTCAAGAGCAGATTTTATTGCCAGAGGTCTGGGTTTACTGGTCCAATCAACCAGGTTTCAGCATTTCTTAAGACACAGGGACAAATTATTTGACCTCAGGCTTTTGACTTTCTTCCTGTTTATTAACATCTTTGAGTTGTCAAGGTAGAATGTGGATGCAATAGCTATGGATTCACCTGCCAACAGTGCTTTTGTGTGATCTTCAGTGTGATTTCCAGTTAATATTGTAACTTTTTTTCCCCATTTAGCAAGATAAAACAACTTCTTGTTTTGCCACCATGCTCTAAAGAAAGAAAAAGGACCTTAGATATGAACACATGTTTCCATTGGCTTGTATTGCTGATGGAAAACATACTTTAGGTCAGTTGAGAAGGCCTGGATTTTAAAGCAGAAAGGTGAGTTTAATCCCTTAGATATGAGCCACAACAGTAGTAAAGGCATAAGAAGAGCTGTGCTGAATAATACCACTTATTGGTACATGGACCTAAACACTTTGGGGAGGTTGACACCAAGGTAGATTTTGACTTGCATGGATCCAGAGGATGTAATCAGCAACATTGCTTGCTTGGAGATTTTTGGGTTCCCAAAGCTGCACTCTGAAAACTTGGTCTCTCCCTGAACACAGTGTAAAGTCATTGGACTGGACGCAATATTATACTATCCTGCTTCACAAACTATGATCTTCTCTGTGGTGTGGAGCCACAGTGCACCACAGGAGCAGGCTGCTGTGTAGTAAATTCATTGTGTATTGTGCAAGGGACCATTAGTTAGCTTATTATTAATACATGTGTGGGCTTTAATATACCGGTACTGTATCTGTCAGCATCTCTACCAGGTTTGTTTTTGTCCTCTGTGTTTTCCCCAAACAAGCTTATACAATTAGTTTCTTCTTGTTTCCTAAATTATTTTTGCTGCTTCTAATTATTTCACACTCCATATAAAAGAATTATTGGGGTAGGTAATGGGAGGCAAGGGATCACCTCGCCATTGCACTGCAGGCAGTGTGACGTTAAGGCAATTTGGATTTGTTTTTGTACTTGTTTATAATTGGTTGGCTGCTTAAGAAATAGAGGATATTTGGGATCTGATCTGAGGTCAGGGTGTGGGCTTTTCAGTAGATAACTAGAGTTCTGTAAGGTTCCTTTTGGTCCTCATGCCCAAGAAGGACATTTTTTGGCATTTGTTAGACTAAATCACTGTCAGTTCATTCAGAGGTTAATATTTTTGCCTGAGAATGCAGTTATTGGTGAGTTCTCTGATTTCTATTGTTGTATAGACCATCCTGGTCTCTTCTTATTTTTAGATATACGTAAATAGCATCTCCAAACATCCATGGTTATTTGCATCAAGACAGAAAACAGGTTTCTGTTTAAGATTATCTTCTTAGCCTCACATAGACAGTGGAGAAGAAATGTGTGAGGAGGGTGTGGGTAGGACGAAGTTTACATCTGGGAAGTTAAAACACATCTATAAACAGCCTCTCAAGACTGGTTGACAGAGCTTGTATCAGCCAAATATTTCTTACTTCTCAGGTGCTGATGCACCCATCAGCTATCCTTGTTAGGATTTAGTGTGCAGATCAGCAATCAAGAGTATCTGGAGAGCTTGTGAACAGAGTGCACTGCTGAATTTGAGACAGTGTGTCTTGCCCATCTAGAGTAGTGATTCCTACCCCTTGCCAAGCATACCTGTGCTTGAAAAATTTCTACCAGAACTGGAGTAGCAGCTGCACTGTCCAAAGATCTAGGGTAAACAAGACCTCTAGCATATTCACTGCCAAGTCATGCTTGGATTGCGGTGGTTAAATGCTCAAACACCATCTGCTTATATACTCTTGCTGCCTTCCACAGAGCAGCACCCTTGCTAACGTTTGCTTCTTGGTAAAGATAAAGCTATGAAGTGCAGCATGTTTGCCTATTCTTCCCATGTTGAGCTTGATCAAACACAACCATTTATTTTCCAACAGTCATTGACATCACAAAGATCCTTGTTTAAAATTTGAGAGGTTCCTCTTCCTTCAATGGAGCCTACTCTTCAAGTGTTTATATACTGTCTTCCTCCTGTCTAACCTTATGCAGCAAGACCTTTGAAAAACTTGGAGGGGGGTTCAGAATTGAGGTTCATTATGAAATGGGTATGAATATATAGGGGAAAAACTGTGGAGAGCATTTCAGAGGCTATGGAGAAAATACTAGCTAAATCTGATAAATAATATTTCTTGAAGGAAAAACCTCTCTAAATAGAATATTTGTCAGCTTTCCATGAGGCACTGGTGGGTTTTTAAGATCTTCCAAGCTTTGAACAAATTAAGACTGAGTGTAAAGTGTAGATATATTTATATCTACACTTTGTACCATCTCTTTTGGGTAAGTTGAAGGACTGTAGGAAGACTCATCAATTCAATGCATATTCCATTAAAAACTTCTTGGGATTAGATCAGGTTAATGAAAGGAATAAATAGGGCTTTGACATGTTGTTTGATTTTGCAGGACTGTATTGTTTTATGATGTTTTATGAGAAGCACTTACACTACTCTTCAGGCAAGAGATTATTACACCTTTTATAAAAACTAAAAGAAAACCCACTTCTGTTTCTTTTTCTTTCTGTTGCTAAGTAGATGTTATGTTTGTTTTCAGTCATCATTTCCCAGTAGAAATGCTGTGTTCTGGATCACTGCCTAGAAAGAAATGGCTTCAGAGAACAGATTTCAGAAGCAAAAGTGGTAGTGAGGTGGGAGGTACCAAAATTATGAACACCCAAAAAAACCCCTTGGAGTAAATAAATTGTCTTTGTGAGATGATGAATGAGCAGACTTCCAGAGAAATATACCAAAGCCCTGAAAGAGTTACCTCAGACCCCATTCTGTTATATTGCTCTGTTAATAATTTCTTCTCTAGAACTCTAGCATCTCAACAGTTGAAAACATCAGTCAAGTTCCAAACCTCTGGCCCTGCAGGGAACATCTGTGGTGATGTCAGTGTTTAATTTGAATAGGTTAAGTTTAAACATTTAAAGTTTATAACGCCCACTTTCAGAGCTGGTCCTTTAGACTTTTGGTATCCTGGTTTTTAAAATGGGACAGTTAATCATTTGATTTGTTTTAAGGGTTTGGAGATCCCAATTCAGCAGGGAATAATTGTTAAGCTATTTTGCTTCTGACATTGTACTGCTCTGTCAAGATTTTAATCTTTTTTTCTGTTATGATTTTAAATGAAAACAAAGTAAAGTGTGAAACTGTATCTGAAGCTCCATCCTTTCTTGCTACTTCACTCTCCAGCTCAGCTGCTATGTATCACTTTCCATACACAGTGACATCAGTATTTTAGATACAGTATCATTTCTACTTGTAATATCCTCTCTTCCCCCCATAATGACAATTTCCAAGCATTTGGTTTAACTTGCTAATCCTTCCAGTACTATGGAGATACACAGGAGTTACTATTCCCTTGCAGATGGAGGTACAGCTAAAGAAACAAAGTAATGTGCTTTTTACCACATGCAGCTTGGGGGATGCACAGAATTGAGCAAGGTCCTCTCATAACCCCAGCTTTGTCTGAGGCTTTAGGTTGTACTTGCAGACTGTCACTGTTTTTGTGATATGGACAAATGTCTGTTAGGCCTGTGTGACCCACTTATGCTTGTAACCTAATGAAGCTTCGAGTATAGACCTTTCCTCAGAGTCAAGAGGCCAATGCACTCGTTCATGAAGTCTCTTCTCATTCTCCCATTCACCTTTAATATTTTGTTGTTAATGGATCATGTTAAAAAGGATTAGCCATTTCAATTTACATTCTGCCGCTTTCTGCATTTAACATTCTTGCTGTAAGTGAAGAATTATTGACTATTCAAACGTGACTACAAACAGCCTGAGAGAGAAGGTCTGCTTTACCATTTGCACTGCTGAACTCATACAGCACAGGTCAAGGTTTTCCTTTCTATTTTCACTTAACTCATTGGTGGGCTGCCTTCCCAGCTTTCACCTTCTATCCAAGTACCTCAGTTGCTGTCTGGTGTCACCACAAGAAGAGGCCCCAGGGTTAAATATTGTTAAGCATGTGAAATTTAACCTTTGTTAT
This sequence comes from Corythornis vintsioides, assembly GCA_025447755.1. Classification (NCBI taxonomy): domain Eukaryota; kingdom Metazoa; phylum Chordata; class Aves; order Coraciiformes; family Alcedinidae; genus Corythornis; species Corythornis vintsioides. The sequence goes on along the minus strand of JAOEGS010018568.1, from coordinate 40,256 downwards.
TGATACTGGGTTCAGACCAAAGTGTCTGCAAAGTGGCTTAAAAGGAAGAGTTCATTACAGAATAAAGCACTTTGGCAGAAGACCAGATCTACATGCCCTTAAAATTGCTCTTGATTCCCCTTTCATATTTAAATGTATGTAATTACAGAATCTGCCACTGTTTAGAAAACAGGATCTGTCATTTGAAAATAAGTCAGAAGAGATTTAGGTGCAAGATGAGCTACTATTATTTAGGATTTGATGCACTGTCTCCTAAGCAGCTGTAGAAATGCAATGGGGCTTGGAGATAACTAGGGCTGGAATAGTCCTGTAGCAGCACAGAGGGTACCTAAAAAAATCATGAGTTCGCAGGTTTCAGGCTACAGTTTTTATAGACTTTACAGAGGTTTCAGATTTCCCCTGAAGTAAAGGGGTCATCCTTACCTTGCTCTGTGCAAATCTCCTATATGAAGTGTAAGTCAGCACTCAGTGGCCACCTCAGAGATTGTAGGTGAGTCATGCAACTCAAGGGTGGAAACCAGGACACTTATTTCTGTTTGTGTGATGGATTTTTTTCTGTGGGATGGGGAGGGAATCAGAAGACCTGAATTTAGTTTCCAGGTTATCATATCTGTGGAATAAAAAAACTTCCTGATAACTGTCCAGTTCTTAGCACTGATAATAATGATGAAGGAGTTGGACAATCTTCTTAGAGACACAATGTAGAGTCTCTAAGATGATGGCCAGTTTTATACCTTTGCTATGGGTAACTTCTGTAGCACGTTTCTTCATCTGTGGATGGACAGAGAAGAGTGACACTCTTTCAAGCAATCGAGAAACCTCTAAACTCTCTTCTATCTAGCAAATAAAAATAAAATTTTTGCCTTCCGCACTCCAATAACTGTCCTCTAGGATCTGCAGTGTGGGAGAGCACCCACAACTGGGAAGCAGACACCGAGAGGAAGCCCAAACTCAGGTGGGCAAAAAATTTGAAACACCTGTATAAAATAAACTCCAGAAGCCGCAAGATGACAGTAAAAGGCACACATGTGTTAGTGATGTAGGAAAGCTTTTACCCGCCAATGTATTCAACCATTTAAAAATAAAAAAACTTTCCCAGAGCAAATCCCCATGTCACATTATGGGACTTGTGCATCTGCTGTTCTCTGAAGATGTGTGTGAGGTGGGGGGAGAATGGAGAAAATGCAAACATCAGTATGTGAATATAACTTATTCGTTCTCTTCTTCACGGCCTCAGAAAAGGAGCAGTGAATAAATGCATGCTTCAGTTTTTAGATTGGGCATGTCAGGGATGTGAGAATAAAGGGAGAAAAGAAGGAAAAAGATATTTGTGTTGGTCAGAAGACCATGAAATAGTTAGATATATGGTGAACTCCTTAAGCACTCACCCTTGTCTCTTCTCATCCTCACACATGTACTTGAGAAGCAAAAACTCCTAGTTGGAGAAGGTGGCTCTCTGGTGAGGACACCACCATGCCCATCACATTCTTGAGAATGACCTAGCAGTTAGAACAGAACATAGGACTTTAGGCTTCTCTTTCTCCTTATTATATTTATGCTCTGAGGCTTCTTTAGCTTTGGAGAGGTTTTAAAAATCTTTGACTGAAAGGCACTACATAAATCCTAAGCATTACGGTTTTTGTGCAATGTTGCATATCTGTGTTTCTGCATGCATTCATATGCCTGGAGTGTCAAGCATATAAATTCATAGGCATACAACATTACACAGTATTCTTAATAATAATAATACAAAATCATGCAGGGTCTTTTGTCTAAGGAGATCAAAACACTTAATCTATCATGCACACAGAAACCTGACATCAGAAGTTAGAAAAGTGTTGACAGAGTTTGAAATAAATGAATTGCATCTCTGGGAAGCTTTCTTTTAAATTAAAGAATTAGCTTTCAATAAAAGCTAATAATGTTTCTTGAAACCCAATGGAATCACATGTTCTGAATACAACAAAATTTGAGAAAGTGTGCTTTTGTTTGAATTTTTAAACTATGTCAGTTGACATAGTACTGCACCATCTGAAATCAGTGGACCCGTTGTACTATCTACTAAACAAAAGTAACGCTAAAATAGTTGTGTAAATGGAAGAGACAAGGAAAGACTGATAAGAGTCATTGCTCAAAATACAAAGTGATGTAGGAGTGCTTATTGTAATGATGTCAGAATCTGCTCTTGTTGCTGACAATTGTGTTTAGTCCCAACAATAATTATCAATAGTTAAAAATGAAGGTGAGAATTATCTACATGGATAGATTATTTTTATTTTTCTTCCTCTTCTTCTGGAAGAGGAAGTAGATCTGCTGGAGGAGGGAGATCATTATTTTCAAGAAACATGCTGGCAAAAATGACTCAGTTCTGCAAATTTTCCTTTATTGCTTGCTTTTGACAAATCTAAGTTCTTTTGGTAATGGTGAACTTATTTTAGAATCTTTGCAGTTGTGAGAAAGGAAAAATGACAGACCTTCAAATCGTTTGGGGCCTTTCAGAATATGAAGCGTGATTTTTTAACATATGGCTACAGGAAGAGGGTCTGGATGTGCTCTGGAAAATAATTTTCCACAAACGACTGCCAACTCTGCAGAAGGACTTCCTGAATAAAGACTGAAAAGATGCTTTTGATTCCACTCAGGGTGTTCTCTTCAATGGAGGTGTCTAACTGCAGTAAACCTTGAAGTCCCCACAAAAAGTTAATGGACAAGACAAAGACTGGCACTGAGACTAGGTGACATGAGAAGTCCTGTGGTTCTTCCAGGTGGTGCCCTGGATATAGTGAGAAGCCCAATTCCCATCATGCTCTTGAGCACTGCTGCGTTGAGCGTGAAGTATTGCAAATTAGTCTAACCAGGTCTTGTAATTTCACTGCTTTCCTTTTCTTTCAGCCTTGTTTTCTGTCTTGAGGATGTCCAATGATGAGTGGAGCTCTGACAGTTGATGTGAATAGTTTCTTCTCCTTTTGGAAGGAAGGCAGACAAAAGTAGCTCCTAGCTTCTGACCACAGATAACCTCAGTGTCTTCAAAAGAAAATAGTCTCTCCTCACTTCTGGACAATATCTTAATTTTGGGTGGGCATTCAATTGAATTTACTCTTGATGGAGGCAAAAGAGAGCAAGATCTTTCTATGGGAGCAAGACAGGCAGTAGATTAATTTAGCTATACATTTCCTTATGCAGAGTGACTATACCTTGCTGTTTTTCTTAGATATGGAGTCTTGAAAGCAAAGTATTGATGCTGAAAGGCCTACTGGGTAATGGTATGCTAATAACAATAAGGCAGTAAAATTGCTGGAGTAGCAGTTTGAACAATATGACCCTTACATTAAGGAATTTGTCTTTAAAACAACCTAAATAAAATAAATATAAATGTCAGAGGAGGATTGAAGTGAATTTTGAAAATAAGTTTAAAATAAGTAAAATATTTGTCTTCCATTTTCATTTATGGGCAGTTTTGGGCAATTTGTAGGGCTTGCTTAGAAACTACAAAGTTGGTGTGAATACTGGCATCCAGAAGCAGAAGGAGACAGCGTTTTTTTTGTGGTGTTCTGGCACATGAGAAGTTAAGAATATTCCTGAGGTCCAGTGATTGACATCAAATGCATTTGCTGTTCCTAAGCTCCTGTCTGTCTCAGGCCTGTTTGACAGCAGAGTCAAAGGTCAGAGAGAAATTAATCTTCTGTAAATGAAACTAAATGGATTGCAGGGTGCTGTTTGTGACAAGAGTAAGTGGTGGAA